>JASVEL010004086.1:0-150478 GCA_032618575.1 Nicotiana noctiflora | reverse complement strand
TATATATGGGCTATATTACACAATTTAGCCCATTATCAGTCAGCTAATTTATCAAGTATTTGGTCGATAAAGGTGAGGGGAAAGTGGTCCTTCCGGGTGACATTGTTAAATTTTCTATAGTCAATGCAAATTCTCCACTCTGTAACAATTCTTGTAGGGATTAAATCATCATTCTCATTAACTACTACAGTCCCCCATTTCTTGGGTACACATTGGATGGGGCTTACCCATTTGCTGTCTGAGATAGGAGATACAATACCTGCATCAAGCCACTTAATCACTTATTTTCTTGCCACCTATTTCATGATTGGGTTGAGTCATCGTTGTTGCTCTACACTACGCTTGTGTCCATCCTCCATGAGGATTTTATGCATGCAAAAGACTGGACTAATTCCCTTTATGTCGGACATCATCCACCCAATTTCTTTCTTGTGCTCACATAGCACTCTCAACAGCTTTTCTTCCTGCAATTTAGACAAGTCAGAGGAAACAATAATAGGTAAGGTGTCAGAGTCTCCCAAATAATCACATTGTAAGTGAGATGGGAGCGCTTTAAACTCCAATTTCGGGGCTTCCTCAATTGATGGATTTGGAGGAGATCCTTGTGGCCTGTTCAAAGGTTCAAAAGGGTGTGTCCCCTGCATGTATGCACAATATGTATCAAGAATGTACATCATCTCCTCGACCTCCTCATCATTCCCCAGGCTATCAAACAACATACGTGCTTTCTCTAGATAATCATCTAGATACATACTTGGATCACGAATTTGCTCATCAACCTCAATAACTAATATCATGGACAACTCTTCATAGTGACGAGGGAGTTGGATTGCTTTGTAGACATTGAAAACTGCTTCCTCATCATCAACCCTCAAGATCATCTTTCCCTCTCTCACTTTGATAATTGCGTCACTAGTAGCTAAGAGAGGTTGCCCTAATATGATTGGGACCAGGTCATCAGCCTCATAATCGAGGATAATGAAATCAGCAGGGAAGATGAATTTCACAATTTGCAGAAACACATCTTCAATCACCCCTTCAGGGTGTGCTTTCGTCCTGTCAGCCAGCTGCAACATCACAGTAGTTGGCCTCGGAGCTCCAAGACCCAATTTCCTGAACAACGATAGGGGCATCAAATTTATGTTTGCCCCCAAATCACAAAGAGCACAACCCACATTGATATTACAAATGCGCACAAGAATCGTGAAGCTGCCAGGATCCTTTAGCTTTTGAGGGAGCTTATTTTGGACCCAAGAAGTGCACTCTTCAGTAAGTGCAACTGTCTCAAATTTAGTTAATCTTCTCATGTGAGCCACTATATCTTTTATGTACTTTGCATACTTTGGAATTTCATGAAGTACATCAACAAGTGGGATATTCAATTGAACCTGGCTCAACATGGAGAGAAATTTGATAAACATGTGATCATCATTCTTTTTCTACAGTCTCTGGGGAAAAGGTGGTGGTGTCCTTAGGGCCTCAACTGGCTCTGAAATTTCAGCATTCTTCTTTGGCTCGTTTGTCACTTTAGGGATCAACTCCCCCTCAGGCACGATTTTTTCTTTCCTTTTCTTTGGCACTTCCTTAAGTTCTATCTCGTTTCTAAGTGTAACTGCATTCACTTGAGGATTATTGTCTGTATCACCGGGGAGAGTGCCTGAAGGTCTAGTATTTTGATTCGTTGCTAACTGCCCCATCCGCCTCTCAAGATTTCTGAAGTCGGTTCTGAGCTACTGATTGTCAATCAACAACTTCTTTAGTAAATCATTTGTGATTTCTTCCATTTGTTGGGGTGGTCTCTAAGGCTGATTAAAACTCCCCTAGGGCCTATACTGATTCTGATTCTGCTGATTTCCACCCCATGAGAAGTTGGGATGATTCCTTCAATTTGGATTGTAGGAATTCCCGTATTGTGCATGCTGGTTTGGCTGGCGCCTATTTTGCTGCCCCACATAATAAATGGATTTTGGATTCATAGGGCACATATCACTCATATGACTGTCACCATACAGTTTGCAGCAAATAGTCATCTATTGTACCTGTGCATTAGTTGTGGCTGCTGCATTGTCATCCTCGTCATATGATTGGACAACCTTGCAATTTCGGCTCTCATTGCTGATACCTCATCGAGCTCAAGTAACCTAGCTGATTTTTGCTTATCTTCCTTTCGTGGGTCACCATCACCTTGCCAGTTATTATTATTAGTAGTAAAAGTATTCAGCAGGAGTTGGATTTCACTGTACGGTTTGTCAATACAACTACCCCCGCAAGTTGAATCGAGATTCATCTTTGAAGCATCATCTAGCCCATCTACAAAAGTGTGACCCAATACATCATCTGTCTGGTAATGGTGAGGACAGTCTCTGAGCAGCTTCTTGTACCTTTCTCATGCTTGATAAAGTGTCTCGCCAACTCGTTGCTCGTACCCAAGAATTTGACTCCTCAACATCTTTATTTTCTTGGTGAGAAAAACTTGATTAAGATATTTCTTGCCAGATCATCCCACATACGGATTGAATTTGCTGGCTCCTTATTCAACCACTCCTTAGCTTCCCCGAGCAGAGAAAAGGGGAAAAATGTCAGTCTGACATAGTCCTTGGAAACGTTAGGATAGTTATAAGTATCCATAATTTCCAGAAAATTCTGAATATGCCTCTGTGGGTCTTCACGAGGTAGACCCACAAATTGCCCTATGGACTGGATCAGCTGCACCATGTATTGTTTCAGTTCAAAGTGCCTAGTGATATCAGGCTTTACGATAGCCTGAGTCATATTAGCCAAACTGGGCCTTGCGGCTTCAATCACCACGCATTCCTCATTACCTGCCATCTCAATTGGTTGTGGTTGAACTACAATGTCCAACTCTCTTTTAATTCTGGTTCTAGCGTCCACCTCACTCCTCAATCTGTGAAGTGTTTGTTCAACTTCCGGATCGAGAGGAAGGAGATTGTTTGCGCTTCTACTTCTTCGAATTCAATAGAAAATCCTGTATTAGCACAATCAAAGTGAATTGAAAGTTAAACTCGAATAAATAAATAATAAAAGCTCAAGTCAGTCAAGTAGCTAATTTCTAAGTCCTCGACAATGACACCAAAACATGTTGCAACCAAAAACACCCGCGCAAGTGCACGTGATCGTCAAGTAATAGAGTAGTGAGTAGAGTATCGTTCCCTGGAATACTTGTGATCAACTATTCACTGATTCAAACCCAATTATTTTACTTATTCAAGAGATGTGTCATAAAATAAAGATGTACTTATTTTACTATTTAATTTATCAAGAAATAATCCAACTAAAGCAATTAACCAAACTAATAACAATTACGGATAACACACAATAGGAGAGGATATTCCAGGGTCACAGGCTAGTTAACAATCTTGTTGTGTCCTTAGCTTAAGATGACTAATCAATTTATCTGAGTTATTGATTGACAAGGTTTATTTTACTAGTAAGAATTTGTCGACTTCTTACTTGCCATCTCAAAGTAACTCAATGCCTATATTTCTATGGAATTAAGATTAACAAGAACGCATTTACAATTCCTGTATTTCAACCAAGCAAGGCAAGTGGGTATATGTCTATCCAATTGCAAATCCGTTCCCCCAGGCCAGGGTTCAAGAACTTGCTCTATTTAATTCTATATGAACCTAGAATTCCCACTTTCGAATTCGACTCTAGATTCGTAGATAGTGTTTCACTGTTAGCTACTTAGCAAAACAATTAATAACACAATTAAATAAATAACCCAATATGATAAACTAACTTTATCAAGTTAAACTTCAAATAATAACATTCATATTTTACCCATGACCCTAGAACAATGGGTTTTAGCTAATCATACTATTGTTCATCACAATTAGATTCAATGTCATCATATTTAGCAAAAACGAAGAGAAGAAAAGAAAAACTTGATGATCCAATTTCCTCCTTGCCTCTTGCTTCTCTATGTCTTGCTTTAGCCTAGAAAACCCTTGATAAAACTCCTTTGGGTGAGCTTGACCTTATATAGGTTAAGTTAATTTTTCTCCAGATTTCCAATTTTTCCCATGTGAACCATCGCCAGATTTTTGACTAGCGCTGCAGCGCATTTGAGCGCGCATCTGGCCGTGCTAGTTTACTGATGTTCTGTCTTGGACGAGCATTGTTTAGCGCTGCAGCGCATTTGGGTGTGCTAGCCCAACTGTGATGTGGACTTGATTTTTTTTGCCTTGTCTTCAATCATACTCGGCTCCGAGGGGTCTTTGTTGCACCAAAATGGTTCCAAATCACATTTTCTTGCATAATATAAGCTCCTTAACCTGAAATATATACAATTCACAGTTATAGCCTATATTTCATCAATTAATCATAATATGACCTTGGAATATAATCAAGCGAAGGCATAAATAATAGCTAAATTACCTAGATTTCGCCTATTATCAATCTGTATAGAAGATCTTTCCAAGGATTGTTGGCCCGATGTTTGTGAGTTTCCAAAGCTAACTATGTCATGTGAGAAGTTCATGAAACGGTCTGCAGAAATCATTAAGACACGAATTCCTTAGTGCTAAAATGAATTATAGCAGGATACTACTGGCCCTAAATGGAACAAGATGCCAGGGCTTATGTACACAAATGCAATAACTGTCAGCGCCACACATCATTGGCACATCAATCGGAAGAGATACTGCATTCAATTTTGTCGCCCTAGCCATCCATGAAGTGGGGAATGGATATAGTTGGCCCGCTGCCGCCAGCCCCCGATAAGGTAAGATTTCTTTTGATTTTAAATGGCTTTTTTCTAAGTGGGTTGAAGCAGGTCCTTACTAGAAAATCGGCGAGCGAAGTAGTGGATTTCTTGTGGGAGAATAAATATACAGATTCAGGATACCGAAAGAGATAGCCTGTGACAACGGGCCACAATTTATAGGCACAATAGTCAAAAAATTCCTTGAAGACCTGAAAATCAAGAGGATCACATCATCACCTTATCACCCGAATACAAACGGTTAAGAAGAACCAACAAACAAGGTGATTATCCAAAATTCCAAAAAGAGATTGAAGTAGCTAAAGGCAAATGACCAAATCTAGTAGGAGTATTGTGGGCATATCGAACAATAACCAAATCAAGCACGGGGGAGACTACTTTCTCTCTTGCATACGGTGCGGAAGCGGATCCTGATGGAAGTAGGGGAACCTACCTTAAGATATTTATGGGTGGATAAAGAAACAAACAACGAAGCAATGTTGGTCAAATTGGAGTTGCTCGACGAATGTAGGGACTTGACGTATATAAAGATGGCAGCCCAGAAACATAGAATGGAAAGATATTACAATCGAAGAGACAACCTTCGCTATTTCAAAGTAGGAGACTTGGGTTTAAGGAAGGTAACAAAGAACACCCGAGAGCTCAACGCAAGGAAGTTAGGCCTGGAGCGGGACGGACCCTATCGGGTTTCAGCTATCACCGGGAAAGGATCATACGAATTTGAAGATCAAGATAGAGTTAAGTTGCCGAGCAACTAGAATTTGGCACACCTCAAAATGTACTATTATTGATGAGCATCACCTATAGTGAAAGTATGTGATGCACTATTTTATCCTTCGTCCAGTTTTTGTCCCAATTAGGTTTTTCTAGCAAGGGTTTTAACGAACGGAAAGCATATTGAGAAGGAAGCTTCATCATCAGAAGTAAGACCTTCAAATGACAAGTCATGCAAGCAACGAGCCACTATGGAGCGGTTAGATTGTCTTTTGCTTAGTAACAAAGTTCCTATGGGGAAGTAAGGTTTGCTATCGAGCCAAAGGTTACCCGACCATTCACGAGTGCAAGCCACTAGGAGATTTTTAGATAATCTTTAGCTCGATAGCAAAAGTTCCTAAGAAGAAGTGAAGCTTGTTATCGAAGATTAACTAATCATTCACTAGTGGAATCTGCAAAGGAGTAAGACTTCTAGTGTTCAAATTCCCATTCTTCGCATTCAAACACTAGGAGGGGCAATGATATGAGAATACAACAGTAATGATTGCCACATCGATTGAGATTATGAAATTCGAAAACAAAGTTGCATCATCAGGATCAGGGATTGCGCGGCGAGCCCAGTAGAAACAAGTTGTATAAGTTAGCCACAACTAATGACAATTTCATTTTAGCACAACGAATGCTTATGTACTTTTCAAAATGGAAGGAATAAAGTAAATTTATTGTATCTTGTTTCTTAACCTATCTATGAATTAATATTATCATTTTAAAGTTAAAAAAACACTTCAAGGTCTAGTCCCGTAATGAACAGAAGACGTCCTCTTCAAGAGAACTGTAAACATAAGAGGGCCTTCTCTTATGAAACCCTCACAATAAAGGGTTGATTTCGAAAGAACATATGCCCGAAATCCAAATGCTATGGCAGAAAAATAAAATCAAAGCCTTGTTGTAACGACTGGACCAGTCGTCTCGAGAGTAGTCCTGCTCCCCTATTGTTTTTCCTTTATTTGTGTTTTACAACTGCTTTTTTACTTACCGGGTTAGTTGGTTCGGGTCCAGAGTGGCTTTGGAGTGAATTGAGACACTTAGTCTCTATTGTGAAGGTTTAAGTTGGAAAATGACCGGATATTGACTTATGTGTAAATGAACTCAGATTTGAATTTGGATGGTTCCATTAGCCCCGTCAGGTGATTTTGGACTTAGGAGCGCATTCGGATTGTGTTTTTGGAGGTCCATAGTAGTGTGAGGCTTGAATTGACAAAGGTTGGTCAGATGCTCTAGAAGTGCGGACCATATTGGTAAAGTGCGGCCGTAGAAATATTATGTGGACCGTAGCAGAAGAAGGCCTATGGAATGTTGCCGTAGAAGAATTGTGCGACCTGACTGATTGTCAGAGTGCAGCCGCAGTGAAATTATGCGGACTGTACAGTAGAGGTTCAGAGATCTATATAAGCGAGGCTTAGAGCTTTATTTCACATCTTGGACTTTGGGAGCTTGGTTTGTGGCGATTTTTTGATAGTTATTTAAGAAAATCATTAGAGTAAGTGATTCTAACTCATATTTGCTAATATTCATGAATATATCATTGATTTCATCATTCAACTAGTGATTTGAGATGGAGATTAGGGAAAATTGTGGAGATTTCATAAAATGAATTTTTGGGATTTGAAAGCCGATTTGAAATCGGATTTGAGTGAGACTAGTATGGTTAGTCTCATAATCGAATGGGTTGTCAAATTTTGTGACTTTTATCAGATTTTGAGACGTGAGCATGGGGCCCGACTTATGAGCAGACTTCTTGACTTTTTACCTAAAGCTTAGTATTTTCTTATGGAATTGATTCCTTTAGCTCATGTTGATTGTATCGAATTGTATGTGGCTTGATACCAGGCATCTAGAGGCTGATTTGAGAGACAAAAGCATTGTAGAGTAGGATTTTGCTTGGTTTGAGGTAAGTAACACTTTCAAACTTGGAGGCCGAACTACGTGTTATGTGGTTAGTATTGAGGTGATGCACATGCCGAGTGATGGGCGGCGCGGGTGTGCACTTGTGACTCTATTGTCTTCATGGCACTGTATAGTGGCCCTACTTTGTTGATATCTATGTTTTCACCATGTGATAAAGTAAATGAACTGTAAATCGTGCTAGGGCTTTATAACGATACTGTTAATACCCCTAGTGGTCGTTTCTTGTTGTCATCTCACCGATTTCATTGATATTCTATACTCTGTCATATTCATGCATTTCATATCACATCTCAGTCTCGGTTGTTATTTATTTGCACATAAAATAATTATTCCGAGCTAGTTTCATGGCATTGCGAGCCTATGGTGAGACTGGAGAGTAATGACTGAGTGAGGCCGAGAGCCTGATTATGAGTGATAGTTATTAGGTTGGGAAGCACGCCGCAACATTTATGTTGATGATTATGATAGTGTTTGGGCTGAAGGAGCCCCTCCGGAGTCTGCTCACCCCCAGTGAGCGCGATTGATTATATTCAGGGATGGATCTTCCCTTGGTATGGAGATAGATCTTCTCCATGAGGCTGGATTGGCCTGTTTCCTCGGTAATGGAGACTCATGGTCTATGATATATATATGGGGTGGATCTTCCCTGGGCCGTGTGAGCCATATACATAGCGAGTGGTTGTGAGATTATTATTATTATTATTATTATTATTATTATTATTATTATTATTATTATTATTATTATTATTATTATTATTATTATTATTATTATTATTATTATTATTATTATTATTATTATTTGGAGATGGAACTTCTCCATATGGCTGAATTGGCATTCTTCAGTACTAAGTGACTGCTATCAGAGATGTATATATTCCGGGATGGATCTTCTCTGGGCCGTATGCGCCATATACAGTATTGAGTGTACAAGCATTTGAGACTGTGAGCACATGAGACACTCAGCATGGTACATCACGTACAACATGTGCATTGGCATGTAGATATAGTAGAGGTATATTCTTTACCATGTTTATATATGCTCAGTATTACTGTTTTGAGATGTTTATTTAACTGAAAGTATGCCTATGTTTCTGTATGTTATTTATATTATCTCTGATAAGGCTGCGTTCGTCACTACCATTCAGTCCATAGTTTGGACTTGTTACTCTACTCTTTGTGTGCAAATTCAGGCACTTTTAGTCCTAGTGGCAGTTGCTGAACGAGGTTGCATGCTATGAGGTATCTGCATGACGTTCGCAGGCGTTGACCCTCCTTTCTTATATCTAGATATATTTTTTATTGTATTCCATAAACATTAGTTGTAATAGACTATGCTATTCTTTAGATGCTCATTCATTTAGTGACACCCTGATTTTTGGGCTGGTTGTATCGTATTATGGAATTGTTTTATGTTTTAAACAGTTTTTCTTAAAAAATGTTAAAAGCTTTTGTAAATGTTTTTAACCTTAGCATTGTTGTGTTGGATTTTGATTGAGTTAAGGCTGGCCTAGTTCCACGATAGGTGCCATCACAACGGGTCGGGTTTTTTATCGTGACACTTGCATAATTCAAGCAAAGAGAAAAATTTCCGCCAATACTTAAACGAAAAATATTTTTTATTTACCGAAAACATGCCAAGTACAAAAAATATGAATAGAAAAAGTGAAAATAAAGCAAAATGCTAATCGACTGCACCCCTGGAATCTAGAGGAGGGGAAATATTTGCACACCCAGGAGAAGTAAGCAGGTCCGCTGCCGGCTCAATATCTTGGCCTTCAGCATCATCACCTTCCGGTTCTTCTTCAGTTCCCGAGAACACGGAACCCGTATTAAAAGAGTCGGTAGCATCAGGTTGGATCGGGAGACCCCTTCGGGTAGAAAAACAAGTTAGCCAAAACTGCTTTTGCGGAAAATAGAGACAAGGTTAGTTCGGGAATCAATTTACCATGATTTTTGCCTTCTATCGAATTTGAGGGTCATTTCTTTCCATCGGTGGGTCACAGACATGGTAATATTCAGAATCTTTCGGACCCACTTGTCCAAGCCTTCGACCCTTAGAAGAGTCCTTTGAGTCGCTGAGATAACAAAAAGTGAAGAGTTAAAAACAACATGAACAATTCTTAATCGTAGAAAAGGGTAGATATCAAACTTACGTGTACGATTTCAAGATTCAGGAAATGACGGGGCTATGGCGGGATGATGTACCTATTGGTAACTACAACAAACCGCTCTATCCACCCACGGTTGTTGTCATCATCCATGTTGGTGAGCAAATCGTGGTGACCACGTTTGCTGAAGTTTATCACCCCCTCACAAAAAATCTTGGGGGAATTCAGCCACGCCAAGGAAATCTCTTCCCTTGTATCTTAGCATAGCTGCCGAATTCATTCTACCATCCGCCACACAGAAGGTCTCACCAATGCCAAGCAAACTTGGTAGAGGAATCAAAACTCCAAAATAATGAAGTCAAGCCTCCTACTCAATGAGAACGGGCCCAAAGTGAAAGAGTACGTGTAAACATACGTAAAACCCTTCTTGGAGAAGGTTATCCGCTCCGCTATTTCAGGAGCAATGATGTCCAAACCTTGACAACCATAGTCTTCCTTCACAGCAAGGATGCTAAAATGACAGATAGAAGAAGGATATACGCTAATGGCTCACGTGCGAGAGCTAGCAGAAGGGAACTTCTCTTCTAAGTCCTTAGTTGTAATGAGCTTTCTAGGGATAATGGTGCTCACCATAGGAGGAACAACGTCATCCGTGTTTTCCTTGTTCTTTGAAGAAATGGAAATTTTAAAAGAAGAGGCTATTAGTATCTGAAGGAAATAAGGGTTTTTCTCCAAGAGGGAGATTAAAGTTAGTTGAAAATAAGTGTAAGTCGAACAAAGAGTGTTTGAGAGAGTCAAAGGTATCTTTACCAATTTCTTGGTGACACGAGGATATGCCACCCGAAAGCAGGAGGACTATCTGTATAGGGTGAAATATATTCATATTTAATGCTCGAATAATAAAGCAACCTGGTAGGATTAAATGGAGAATATTTTATTATATTAAGTATGTGGTCCGTTATGGAGAATATGACATTTACTGCATGTCGTTACACATTCTTCAATGACCTTCATAATTGTCATTTAAGAGGAGCTTGATCCTAGGACCTTGTTCCCTATGTGCAATTATAAATAGTGAGCTTAACGGCCATTATAGGAGGAGGAAATTTTTTTGAGAAACTTATACTATACATTGTTAAGCTCAATAATATTTTATTTTATTGCTTATTAATATTATTACTGCTGCTTCCGGAAGCTCTGCTCCCGGAAATAGGATTTCAACTGTCTTATCTTGATTTCAATGCTAAGTCTATACGTTCTTGTTTAATTTATCTATTATTTTTGGGATCAAATCGATTCACTTGTCTATAAACCACGAATAGATTTAACTATACTGTTTTACGGGTAAACATACATTGATGCCGAAAAATTATTTACACGATTAACCATTTAAAATTTAACTATAGGTAATTCTGCTAAAGTAAATGAACTTTACATAAAATAAGTACAAAATTATTTTTTCATATCATAACGTAAATACTTCTAGTCAGTCGTCACACACACTTAAAGACTTGGGATACTTCTTGACTCCAACGTCCGAAAATCTCATATTAATTATCCTTTCATTATCTAACGTTCCTACGTTTTGTGTGCTTTTTATTACACCCATTTATGATGGAAGATGTTGGGAAATCATAATAACTACGCAGAAGTTCTCCTTATACCAAAAATATTGTTGCATTTCTCCTACCAAATGTAATAAATGTACAAGAATTGAAGACACATACCTAAAACTTTGAATAACATATTTAACTTCTTTTTTTTTATAGGTAAAAGCAGATCTAAAATTTGAACTTGACAATTTTAATTCCTAATATATATTCTATTCTTTTCTTCCTACTATAGGTAATAGCCGAATCCTTCGTGACCTTTCCTAGTCTGTTAAGTTCTTTACTTGTATTCTCCTTGTATCATATGCTTCGTAAGTTAGAAGATAAAAAAAAAAAACAAAACAAAAAAACAATAGAGGTGCAAGAAATATACATGTATGTCAATAAAATAGAAAATAAAAGTGAGCATTACACTGTAAAAGTAAAGAAGCCTAAAATTGGAACATAAAACACATATACAAGGCTAATTTTACTAGACATTACTACGCTATCTTTGGTAGAAATTGATATTTCCCAATATCAATCTTCCTAAAGACCATATATAGTACCAAAGAGGGTTCATATTATTGTTAAAAATTAAGAAATGCCTACAACTGATTAAACTTTAACTGGGGTCTAGAGAGGATTAAATGTACGCAAACTTTATCCCTACCTTAAAACGGCAGAAAAAAGTTGTTTTTAGAATATCCCGAAAACCTCCAATTGATAGAATTAGCAAAAGTAAATAAAAGTACAAGTGGCATACCTCAAATAAGGAAGTGTCAAGTTCTTCAGCAATGAGGGGCGTCTAATTTCAAAGTCTTTCCTAGATCTTGGTTCAGCATCACCTAAGTGTTACGGCACAATTTTCTAGGACCCCTTTAAACTTGACAACTTTTGTTTAGTTCCCCCTTAAACTTTACATGGTCTTTAATATCCTCCGAGTCGAGAAATTTGATAGCCTCGATCCCTCTAGGCGATGATGTGACAAACAACATGAATACACTCTCTTTTAGGCGTGTGAGAGGGAAGAAAAAAAATAAAAGAATCAGCTTATAAATATTAATTGCCACATTTTTTAGAATGGTTTATTTATTCCAATTGTATTTGTCGTTGTTTCTTCTTAAAATACATTGCATAGTTTTATCTCAATTGTGTTTTTTTAAATACAATGAACATTTATTTCAACTATGTATTTTTTTTGGTCCAAATCTACAAACGTTAGTTGAAACTCTATCGAAAATAATGAAGTTTAAAAGTTATATTTTCTACCAAAAAAATATAGTAGAGACCAGAAGGATATTAGCGACCACGTAAAATTTAAGGGGGACTAAACAAAGCCCCTAAGTTAGTGTAATATTATTACATTTTCTACAGAAAATAAGGTAAAAAAATTAAGTTAACATACTAAGTGTGTTAGTTATCAGATACTAATAGAGTAGAAATATAAGAGTAAGGTTGTTAAGAAGGCATATGGTAGCACTCTGTATTTGGAGTCATAAATGTTTATTCACTTCTTCTCGCTCTATGAAACCGTTTTGTAGTAGATCATACAGTTTAAAAGCATCTGTAAAAAAAAAAAAAAAAATTCAAAAATCACTATGTTTCAGTGATTATTAGCTAGTTGTAGATATCATTTACTATATTACTTCCTATATCTATATTTTTAGATTTTTTAGAGTGTATATTCGATATATTTAAACTACTGTATTCATGAATACAATAACATTTTTAGGCGTGAAACAAGGGATTACAGCTAGAAAGATTTTTGTTTTCGACAATATTCACGGTGTGAAACAGGGGATTACAGCTAGGCAATTTATTGCATTCGACTGTATTCACGATATGTATTTGTGAATACAGTAACGTAAATAGCGCAATTCATGGTCTATTCAGCTATTTTTATGCGAAAAGTGAATCAATTAATATTATAGACTCAACAAACTCAATTATAGCACACAAAATTTGTATTTTCAGTTATAAAAAGATTCTCAACCAAAAAATACCCCAAAAACATAGTAATCTTCAGAGAAAATATGCTGAATATTTTTGCCAATCGATAAATACAACAAAAATAGAGCAATTTGAATGCATAAATTATATTAATTTTAAAAATATATGAATACCTTCACGAAATACAACGAGATAGTGAATACAATGAAATACATGGAATACAGCGAGATACATTGAAATACAATGAAAAAAAGACAATGAATACAATGAAATACATGGAAATACAGCGAGATACATTGAAATATATTAACAGAAATTCAAGTTGCTCAGCCCCATACTCCATCGTATTTGTTCAAGAACAACCCTAATATCGTTTCGTAGAGAGGACCGTAATTTTGACTCGAAATGCCACTATCCCTGTTACCATAATACCCTCACGTGCGCTTCAAAAAACCTCTTCATTACAATTGAATTTGAATGGCACTTGTGGATTGGGACGGAAAACCCCATATTGGGCAGAACTCTAGAACAACGAAGAGAAGAGGCATAGGAAGACAGAGATTTATATAGAGTTTCTAAATTCCAGATTGGTAATATAATATAAAGAGAAGAGGAAGACGCAGAACCCTAGACCCTCACGTGTTGGCTCTTTCGTTTTGTGTAGCGGAGACTTGGTAATATAAATTTTAGAGTGAGAGTCAAAGATGTCCGTTTCGATCTGTATTGGGAGAATTGTGGTTATTCACGGAGAAAGACTGGAGTTGAGAGAGAGAGAGAGAATGGAGAAAAATCTAAAAGAATGAGAGAAAAAAATAATACAAGGCATATTTTATGGCTTAAGAGTAGGAGGTGACCATAAATAGATATTTGGCTATAAAAATCAAAAGGTAGCTATATAATATAATTTTTGAAAAGGGTATTTATTAAAATAAATAAGGTATTAACCTTTGCTATAGAAGGTAAAGATTCCAAAAAAAAATAAAAAACACTTGAGTAGTGAGTACCACACAAGGGCAGAGCTAGCCCATCAGCTACGGCTTACGGGTTAGGCCGAACCCAGTAATTTTGGTCAAAAAAATATATTTGTCTTATTAAATTCATTAAATATATACTGATTACTCTCTCTGGTTCATAATAAGTGAATTTCTAACTTCTGACATACCCCTTAAAAAAATACTAACTCCTAAAAAAAATAAGTATTTTAACTACATGACCCTTAATTAAAATTAGCATGTTGTTCACTTGATATATTGGGATTTGTAAACAAGGGCAAAGTTTGGAAAAACAAAATTAATTTTTTCTTGGTCACGTAGAAGGTCACTTATTTTGGATCAAAATAAAAAGTAAAAATATCACTTATTATGAAATGAGGAGAATACTAATTTAGAACTTAATAATTTAAAAGAATTAGAATCCGAACCCATAACTACATACAGATTATGGCTCCGCCACACATAAGTTGACCTGAAATTCTTTGAATCCAAAGAATGTCTTTGAACCCCCTTACAGTCTATTTTGTCTTCTATTGGAGCATATGGATGGAAGACATCAAGTGCATGTATTAATTCCTCAAACTCAATCCCTCCATTTTTCTTTTCATCGAAAAGATAAAAAATCTGTATAAAGTAGAAAAAAAAGGAAGTTCATCATTAGATAAACTGAGGATGATTCTCTAGACAACGAAATATGCTCTCATATGGCAAAGTTGACACTGGCCAGATTCTTTTGACAACTTCTTTCCTCATTTTAAACTTTGTTCAATTTATTCTTCAACCATAACAAGGAGAGTATTCTTAGCATTACATCATTAAGATGCAACAAATAAAAGAACCACTAAGAATCTAAGATAAACAACAAGAAATAAATTGATTAACTTTCCTTTAATTAAGTATTTGCAGTGTGATGAACTTGGGGCGTAGGGATCGTTGAAACAATTGTAATGTTGTCTTCGTGTGATTTACATGTCATGGGTTCGAGCCGTAAAATCGGTCTTTGATACTTGCAATTAGTGGCGGAGGCAGGATCTTCATGAAGTGGGTTCAAAAATTTTTTTATAGCTAGTAGAAATTAAACCTAGTACCTTATGTAGATTTTGAACCCCCTTGACTACTAAACTTTACTTTTGGATTGTGTCAAGGGTGTTCAAAACTTATTATATAAAGATAAAAAATAAAATTTGCCTTATATATAGAGTGTAAATTTTCGGCGAAGGGTGTTCGGGTGAACACCCTTGCGTCCCCCTGAATCCGCCCCTGCTTGCATTAGGTTAGGATGCCTACCTCATAACCCTTTGGGGTACGATCATTCCCCGGACCCTACGTAAATACGAAATGCTTCAAAGCCATTTTTCTCGTTCTGCAACAATTTTTATATGAATTAAAGGTGGTTTTTCCAGCTGAAGCATTACAGTACAAATGCAATGGCATATAGGAAATTTATAACTCCATAAAAAACCAGCTGTGTTACGTGCGATCATTATTATTAGTGAACATTGAACAGAGACATATTCTTCCCTTTGTTGGTTTCTCGGTTGTTATCCTATATTTTCTAAATAATAATTCTGGACAATAAAAATGTTAGCGTATAAAACGTAAATATAAATAAAGCAATAATTAATTCGAGCCCACTGAATTCGCAGTGTTTCCTTAAGGAATTTAATCCCCTCCTAGTACCCAAGGTTATGGATTATTTCCTCCCAGGATAGAACGAATTACACACTGGTGTAGCGGTACTTCAAACCCCAGTGTTTCAGCGAACACAAAGTTCGGCAGCAAATCACACTTACGGATGCTTTGTTTGTGGTTAAAACAATGCAGAATAAAGAAGGACAACTCAGAAGTCGAATGGAAATTCTGAGAGGAAGGAATGCAATGTATAGCCAATGTTGAATTCTTACCAAAGAGATTGAAATTCGTTTTTCCAGTGTATACAGTGTATATATCGAGTGTATACAGTGTATATATCGAGTGTATATAGAGTGTATATCGAGTGTATACAGAGAGTATCTCAAGTGTTTTTTCTGATCTATCTCATTCTCTCCAACTTCTGCTCTATTTATAGCAGTTGTTTGAGATAAATCCGCCCCTTCCATGATGTAACAAGCACTAGGCTATCATAGAGGAGGCATTTACATGGTGGAATAGGCACTTGTTGCTTGTTGGTGCAATACACTCTCATTTCCCATTCACTTGGTGCAATACACTCTCATTTCCCATTCACTTGGTGCAATACACTCTCATTTCCCATTCACTCTTAAAATAAAACTCAACAATCCCCCACATGAATGGGGAATGGCTATATCATGGAAGTATGCATGAAAAACAGTGTGATTCACAAGTAAGGATTAATTGCATCTGGATAAGTAGGTTTCCCTTTGAACTTTCCGTAGTGAACTTATGTCGGATATACTCGATCAATCGGTAGATTTGATATCTTTGAACCGTCGAACTTTGGTGTATAACTAGACAACCACAAGTCACACAACCAACCCTTAACCGTCTTTGGTTCTCATTGTTGTGTTCGTTTCAGCCATGAACACCGCCTGGTTTCATAAGTGCGTAGAGAACTGGCCTTACAGAATTCTCCTTGAAGCGGCTAACACTTCACACTTACATAGGTGATTCCTAAACGTGTCATCCCGTAGATACACTATTTGATATACCCCGTATCAAATTTAGAAATCATTAAAAAGCCTTAATGCTTTATCCTTGGTACTCGAACATTGTCTTATAAGAGAATGGACCAAAAGTTTATTTGACAATGTTGAACCGTCAAAAATGACTTTGTTTGATCTCCTTGAACCTAGATCTTGGGATCTCCAGTCTTCTAGGTAGAGTTACCGCCACTATGACTTGTTCTCGGCCACAGTCCCATTCCCCTTGATCATTTCTCAACTACATCTCTAGTTAGGCCTTTTGTAAGTGGATCCGCCACATTATCACTTGACTTTACATAGTCAATCGTGATAATTCCTCTAGAGAGTAATTGTCTAACGGTTTTATGTCTTCGTCGTATATGACGAGATTTACCGTTATACATAACGCTCCCAGCCCTTCCAATTGCCGCTTGACTATCGCATTGTATGCATATTGGTGCCAAGGGTTTGGGCCAAAATGGAATATCTTCCAAGAAACTCCGGAGCCATTCAGCTTCTTCACCGGCTTTATCCAAGGCTATGAACTCAGCCTCCATTGTAGAGCGGGCAATACAAGTTTGTTTGGACGACTTCCAAGATACCGCTCCTCCACCAATGGTGAATACATATCCACTTGTGGACTTGGAATCAGTTGATCCGGTGATCTAATTTGCATCACAATATCCCTCAATGACCGCAGGATATTTATTATAGTGCAAAGCAAAGTCCTGGGTATGTACTAAGTATCCCAAAACTCGTTTCATGGCCATCCAATGAGATTGACCTGGATTGCTCGTATATCGACTCAATTTACTTATAGCACAGGCTATATCTGGTCGTGTACAGTTCATGATGTACATTAAGCAACCCAACACACGAGCATAATCCAATTGTGATATGCTTTGGCCTTTGTTCTTTGCTAATGCAAGATTCACGTCAATTGGAGTCTTTGCAACTTTAAAGCCCAAGTGCTTGAATTTTTCAAGTATTGTCTTGATATAATGAGATTGTGACAACGCCAGACCTTGAGAAGTCTTATGGATCTTAATTCCTAGAATTAAATCAGCAACTCCCAAGTCTTTCATATCAAACTTGCTAGTTAGCATATGCTTAGTAGCATTTATATTGGCAATGTCATTACTCATTATGAGCATATCATCCACATATAAGCAAACAATGACTATGTGATTTGGAATATTTTTAATGTACACACATTTATCACATTCATTTATCTTAAACCCATTTGACAACATTGTTTGGTCAAATTTTGCATGCCATTGTTTGGGTGCTTGTTTTAATCCATAAAGGGACTTAACAAGTCTACAGACCTTCTTTTCTTTACCTGGAACCACAAACCCTTCTGGTTGTTCCATGTAGATTTCTTCCTCCAACTCTCCGTTTAAGAAAGCCGTCTTAACATCCATTTGATGAATTTCAAGATCATAAACTGCAGCTAACGCTACTAACGTTCGTATGGACGTAATTCTTGTAACCGGAGAGTATGTATCAAAATAATCAAGACCTTCTCGTTGTCTATACCCTTTGACCACAAGTCTTGCCTTATATTTGTCAATAGTGCCATCATCTTTAATTTTCCTCTTAAAGATCCATTTAGAACCCAACGGTTTGTTTCCGGGAGGAAGATCAACCAATTCCCATGTATGGTTGTTCAATATAGATTCTATTTCACTATTGACCGCCTCTTTCCATAACAATGATTCCGAAGAAGACATAGCTTCTTTAAATGTTTGAGGCTCATTTTCCAATAAGAAAGTCACAAAATCTGGTCCAAATGAAGTAGACGTTCTTTGACGTTTACTACGCCTTGGATCTTCCTGGTTAAGTGTACTTTCTTTTGCTTCTTCCCGAGGTCGTTTAGATCCTTCACTAATCGACTCACATTCCTTTTTGTACGGATATATATTTTCAAAGAACTCAGCATTATCTGATTCTATAACCGTATTATTATGAATGTCGGGATTTTCTGATTTATGAACCAGAAATCGATATGCTTTACTATTAGTCGCATATCCTATGAAAACACAATCAACGGTTTTCGGTCCTATTTTTACCCTTTTGGGTTTAGGAACTTGCACTTTTGCCAAACACCCCCACACTTTAAAATAATTCAAGTTGGGCTTCCTTCCTTTCCATTTTTCATATGGAATGGATTGTGTTTTGCTATGGGGTACTCGATTTAGTATTCGGCTAGCCGTAAGTACGGCTTCCCCCCACAGGTTCTGTGGCAAACCAGAACTTATCAATAATGCGTTCATCATCTTCTTTAATGAACGATTCTTTCTTTCTGCAATCCCATTGGATTGGGGCGTGTAAGGGGCCGTTGTTTGATGAATAATTCCATATTCTAAACATATTTGTTCAAAAGGAGATTCATATTCACCACCCCTATCACTTCTTATCATTTTGATTTTCTTGTTAAGTTGTGTTTCAACTTCATTTTTGTATTGCTTGAATGCGTCTATTGCTTCATCTTTACTATTAAGTAAGTAAACATAGCAATATCGAGTACTATCGTCAATAAAAGTTATGAAATACTTCTTTCCACCGCGAGATGGTATTGACTTCATGTCACAAATATCTGCGTGTGAATTAAGTCTAAAGGATTTGAATTCCTTTCAACCGACTTATAAGGATGTTTAACATACTTAGATTCCACACATACTTGACATTTTGATTTGTCACATTCAAATTTAGGCAATACTTCCAAATTAATCATTTTCCGTAAGGTTTTATAATTGACATGACCCAAACGTATATGCCATAATTCATTTGACTCAAGTAAGTAAGACGAAGCTGAAATTTTATTATTATTCTCAACGACCATTACATTCAGCTTGAAAAGGCCCTCAGTGAGGTAACCTTTTCCTACAAACATTTCGTTCTTACTTATTACAACCTTATCGGAAACAAAAACACATTTAAAACCATTCTTAACAAGAAGTCCAGTAGAGACTAAATTCTTCCTAATCTCGGGAACATGAAGGACGTTGTTCAAAGTCACCACTTTGCCGGAAGTCATTTTGAGAAATATCTTCCCACATCCTTCAATATTGGCCTTAGATGCATTTCCCATAGAAATCGTCTCGTCGGGTCCAACATGAGCATAAGTAGCAAACGCTTCTCTAACTGCACAAACATGGCGAGTGGCTCCAGAATCAATCCACCACTCTCTAGGATTGCCTACCAAGTTGCATTCGGAAAGCATGGCACATAAGTCATCAACATCATCATGCTTTTCAACCATGTTTGCTTGACCCTTCTTCTTGCCTTTCTTCGGAGCACGACACTCCGTAGATTTGTGTCCGGGTTTTCCACAATTGTAGCAGTTTCCACTGAACCGCTTCTTGCTTGGGTTATATTTTGGTCCAGAAGCCTTCTTCCTCTTCTTGTTCTCTTCAACAATATTTGCTCCCATTATTGTTGAGTTTCCACGGCCTCTCTTTTCAGCAGCTAGCTTTATTGTCCTCTTCGATTCTCAACCGAACAATGAGATCTTCAAGGGACATCTCCTTGCGTTTGTGTTTCAAATAGTTTTTGAAGTCCTTCCACAAAGGAGGCAACTTCTCAATCATTACTGCTACTTGGAATGCTTCATTGATAACAAGACCTTCAATGAAATTTTCATTAGTAAAAATACTAAGGTTACTACTTTCAACATCAATATTAATTTGATTTTTACTTTCAGCAAGGAGATCGTGAATAATCACTTGCAATTCCTGGACTTGGGTAATAACAGACTTGCTATCTACCATTTTGTAGTCCAAAAACTTTGCAGCAACAAACTTTTTCAACCCGGAATCTTCACTTTTGTATTTCTTTTCAAGCGCAGTCCACAGTTCCTTTGACGTTTCTACGCCACCGTAGACGTTATACAAAGAATCTTCCAACCCGCTTAGAATATAATTCTTGCATAAAAATCTGAATGCTTCCACGCCTCAACGACGAGAAAGCGTTCAGTTTCTGGAGTTTCGTCGGACAACACAGGAACATCAAGAAGATGAACTTCTGGAGACTTAGAGTAGTCAAATAGAAGAACATCTTTTATTGCCAGCGCTTGAAATCAATCCCGGAAAATTTTCCGGGTTTCTCCGCCGGTGCCAATGCCGCCGGAGTCGTTCGGCTTGTTGAGGCATTAACAGTCACCATTGGAACAGCCTGGTTCTCATTCTCGTTAGTCATTTCTGTAAAAGAAAAATGACACAAACAAACGTTTAATAAACGTTTAAAACCGGAGTTAAAAATATAACGTAGATTTTAATCTCCAACAAACCGCCACGAAGGCTTTACTCTCCAAAACGGGAGTACACAAAACCACAAAGGTTTTAATTTCCAGAATAATAAGGATAACACAAATATAGAAATAAAAATTATTAAATTCCTTAAGCGTGTTGGTTTCTTGGTTGTTATCCTATATTTTTAAATAACAATTCTGGACAATAAAAATGTTAGCGTATAAAGCATAAACAGAAATGAAGAAACCAATTCGAGCCCACTGAATTCACGGTGTTTCCTTAAGGAATTTAATCCCCTCCTAGTACCCAAGGTTATGGATTATTTCCTCCCAGGATAGAACGAATTACACACCGGTGTAGTGGTACTTCAAACCCTAGTGTTTCAGCGAACACAAATTCGGCAGCAAATCACACTTACGGATGCTTTGTTTGTGGTTAAAACAATGCAGAATAAAGAAGAACAACTCAGAAGTCGAATGAAAATTCTGAGAGGAAGGAATGCAATGTATAGCCAATGTTGAATTCTTACCAAAGAGATTGAAATTCGTTTTTCCAGTGTATACAGCGTATATATCGAGTGTATACAGTGTATATATCGAGTGTATACAGAGTGTATATCGAGTGTATACAGAGAGTATCTCAAGTGTTGTTTCTGATATATCTCATTCTCTCCAACTTCTGCTCTATTTATAGCAGTTGTTTGAGATAAATCCGCCCCTTCCATGATGTAACAAGCACTAGGCTATCATAGAGGAGGCACTTACATGGTGGAATAAGCACTTGTTGCTTGTTGGTGCAATACACTCTCATTTCCCATTCACTTGGTGCAATACACTCTCATTTCCCATTCACTTGGTGCAATACACTCTCATTTCCCATTCACTCTTAAAATAAAACTCAACACCCTTTTCTGCTTTTGATTTGCCCCTAAATAATAAACTCAAACCCTTAATTGGCAACTTCTAATAATTCTAAAACTGCCTCCCGGTAGACCTACTCGTGGAAATCGAAAGGTTTGTCCGGCCAGAAACAAATAAAGGTTGGATAATATCAATTATAAGCTTTCAGCTACTGATTATAAAAGCATAGCTGAAACATACTGCTTACCTTATGTATTAAACCATCATCAATGATTGAACTACTCAACTTCTTAAACATATCATGCTTCAACTTCATTTACTGTAACTGGAAATGAAAATTCATAAAATTTCAAACTTTAAGTTTCACTTTCCAAAACAGTATCGAATTATGTGATGTGATGACCCAATAAGTCATCACTTATTTTAGAAACAAATTCAATATTATGAGGCCTAAAAACCTCCTTTTTACCTTATCTTGACTTGCGTGCATAGTCGGAGTGCTTAACCGAAAAGCCATTATATAAAAAATAAACTATGAAAAATGATGAATTTTGCCCTTAAAATGAATTTAAGTTGACTTCGGTCAATATTTTGAGCAAACGGAGTCGGATTCGTGTTCCGACGATCCCGAGATGTTCGTAAAAAAATATGGAACTTGGGCTGGGGACCTCGAAATCGGATTCTGATGTCCTCAGCCAGAGAAATAAATTTTTAATATAAATTATTTTCTGGAAAATATATGAGTTTTTAGAAATAAAATGTGTTTGAAATTTGATGGTATCGGGCTTGTATTTTAGTTACTGAGCCCGGTACAGGTCTCACATGTGATTGAAGTTAAGTTTGTGAAATTTGGTGAGAAACGGACTTGAAATGACGTGAATCGGACCTTATTTGAGAAAAAATTGAAAATTTGGTGTTCTTAAGTGATTTCATGATTTTGATGCTAAATTCATAGTTGTTGATGTTATTTTGGTAATTTGAATGCACAAGCAAGTCCGTATGATATTTTTGGGTTAGTGTGCATGTTTGGTTTGGAGTCCAGAGGGCTCGGGTGAGTTTTGGAGAGACAACATAGTGAAATTTGGACTTAGGAAATTGCAGGTTTTTCAGTTGGTATGATTAGGCATGCAGGCTTCGCAAATACGAACAATGCGTTACAAAAGCGAAATATGGCCTGTGCTGCTTTGTTCGCAAATGCGACTCCTCTATCGCAAATGCGACTTCGCATTTGCGAAAGGTCTATCGCAAATGCGAAGAAGACAGAAAAATTGACTTGGTCGCAAATGCGATATTTTTTTCGCAAATGCGAAAGTCTCAGAATCCTAAAGGGTTCGCAATTGCGAATCCTAGTCGCAATTTTGACATCAGATACTTGTAAATTCTTAACTTAGACGCATTTCAACCATTTTTACACTCTTTCAAAACCAACGCATGCTTGAGAGATATATTTTTCAAAGACAGCTTCTCTTCCTAATCAATTGTAAATCATTTCTAACTTTTTTTCATTAATCCTTAAAATCTTTTCACATGATTTTAACTCAAAATCAAAGGTTTTTATGGGGTAAATTGAGTATTTTGGGTAAAACTCAGGTTTTTCAAATTTTGGGGATTTGGACCTTGATTTGAGGTCCGATTTCAAAATAAATTGTATATTTGAGTTCGTGGGTGAATGGATAATCGGGTTTTGGTCCGAATCTCGAATTTTAAGAATATGGGCTCGGGGTCAATTTTTGACTTTAACTTGTGGCTGGATACGAGTGAATTGGTGGTGGAATCAAGATATAAAGTGACAGTTGGGGCTTGAACTGTGTTCGAGGCATCGAGGTAAGTGTTTGGTCTAACTTAGCTTGAGGGATTAGGAGTTGTGTCCTTTTTTTTATGTGTTATTTGTTGAGTACGAAGTATAAGCATGGTGAAGAGTATATATACGTTGGTGTTAAGCATGCCCGTGAGTCTTATGTTATGATTAATGTGACTCCATTTGTATTGTTCATGTTTAATGTGGTGGTTCTATTGTTGAGAAAGGTGTGTGGAAAGAATAATGATAATTGTATATTGAAGAGCATTGGCTCAAGTTGTGAAGTGATTTGTGGAACATAATTGGCAAATGGAACCTTATAGAGCATTGGCTCAAATTGTAAATCAATCTATGAAGTAATTGTGAAAATGAGAAAAGAATTATTGTATTGATCCCTCGTTGGATCATGGTTTCTTTTATTGTTATTCCCTTGCCGGAATGTTGTTGTTTTTATATTGTTCCCTTGCCGAGATTTTATTATAATTCATTTAGTCCTTGCCCATATTGTTTGTGTTTGTTGTTTGGGTGAGGAATAGTATAAAGCATGAAGGGTGATGCCGTGCATTATTTTGGCGAGAGAGTGTTAAAGCACGAAGTGTGATACCGTGTATTATTTTGTGAGGAAGGTTTAAAGCATGAAGGGTGATGTCGTGCCGCACGATGTACCATTCCCTGCTGATTATATTAATTTTATGGCGAGGATGAGAGTAAAAGCACGAAGGGTGGTGCCGTGCAACGTATATTGATTTTTATTGTGAGGATGAGAGTAAAAGAACGAAGGGATGTCGTACAGTTTATACTGATTTTTATGGTGAGGATGAGAGTAAAAGCATGAAGGGTGATGTCGTGCACTTGTTTGATTTATGATACATGTTAATAGTTGAATTGTGGTGTTCCTTATATTTACCGGCTATCCTCCTATTACCATCTGATATTTCCCCGCATCATGTTTCCCCCTGCCATCCTTGACTGTATATTTCTGATTTTAATTTTTGTTATACATTATTTATCCGCATAGGTTTATTTGGTAGTCTGGTCCTAGTCTCGTCACCACTTCGCCGAGGTTAGGCTAGGCATTTACCGGCATATAGGGTTGGTTGTGCTGATACTATACTCTGCACTCTTTTGTGCAGATCCCAGTGCTGCAGATTTCGGACCGCAGTGAGATTTTTTGCTGCTTATTCATCAGGCGACCCGAGGTAACCTTGCAGGTGTCCACAGACCTTGGCGTCTCCCTCTATCTATTTTTCCTGTTTCTTTTATGTAATCCCATAATAATATTTTATTAGTTCTTTTAGACCTTTTATTTGTAGTACTCTTAGATAGTGTGTGGAGTTGTAACATCAATCTTGGGTAGATTTATTATGAAATGGTATTAGTAGTATTATTAAACTTGAAATTGAATCTTCCGCGTATTAATTTTTGTTGATTATTAACTGTTGGCTTATAACTGTTAACGAATTTAAAAATGGAAACAAGGCAAATAATTCAGTTGATTGGCTTGCCTAGCTTTCACTAGTAGGCGCCATATCGACTCCCGAGGGTGAGAAATCCGGATTGTGACAAGTTGGTATCAGAGCTCTAGATTGCATAGGTTTCACAATTCACAGATAACCTTAGCAGAGTCGGAGGAATTGGTATAGAGACGTCTGTATTTCTCCCCAGAGGCTATAGAGTTAGGAAAAACTTCACATCTATTCTTTCATGTCGTGCGATTTGGTTTCTCAATGCTAATTGAATTTCTACTTTGTACTTTCGCAAATACCGAGAACACGTGCTTCCTCATCTACTAATGAGCGTCCTGAGCTCCCAATAGCAGCTCCCACGAGGGGCAGAGGGCGAGGCCGAGGCGGTGATAGAGGCCGAGGTAGGGTCAGAGCTCAAGCAGAGTAGCGACACCAGTGGCGGAGCCTTAGGTTGAGTTTGACGAGGAGCATCTGACTCGGACAATTCTGGTGGGCCCAGCTCAGGTCCTAATGGGGTTCTTTGCTACCCAGTACTTCAGGATGCTTGGTCCGGTTGGTGGGCCTCGTGGAGAGTGTCACCCGAACAAGATTGCTTCCTGTAGCACCAGCAACTTCTCAGGCTGGAGGAGTAGCCCAGACTCCTACTACACATAATCCTGAGCAGGTAGCTCCCCAGCTTCATACTCCAGCAGCTTAGCCAGTTGGAGCAGTTCAGCCGAGTATGGTAGCCCAGACCAGTGATAGAGCAGCTATGACTGTTGATTCCTTGTAGAGATTGGATAGATTTACCAAGCTCTTCACTGCCACTTTTAGCGGTGTATCTTATAAGGATCCCCAAGATTATCTATACAATTGTCACGAGGTTCTCAGGAACATGGGTCTATTGGAGACCAATGGGGTCAATTTTGCTACTTTTCGCTTATTTGGATCTGCCAAGACTTGGTGGAGAGATTACTGTTTGGCTAGACCAGCCGGATCACCAGCTTTGACTTGGGAGCAGTTTACTCACCCATTCTTGGAAAAGTTTCTTCTCGTTACTCAAGAGTGATCTATCGGAGGTAGTTTGAGCGCCTCTAGTAGGGTTCCATGACTATTACTCAGTACAAGAACAGGTTTATCGAGTTGTCCCGTCATGCTCTACTTGTACTTCCTAATGTGAGAGAGAGAGAGAGAGAGAGAGAGAGAGAAGAGAGGAGGTTTATTGAGGGACTTATCTAGCCTATTCGACTCCAGAGGGATAAGGAGACGGGGAGTGATATTTCATTCCAAGAGGCGGTCAATGTGGCCAGGAGGGTTGAGATGGTTTTATCACAGAGAGGTGGTCAAGGGTCTGACAAGAGGCCTCGTTATTCAGGCAGATTCAGTGGTGCCTCGCTTGGAGGTAGGGATTCGTATGGTAGAGGCCATCCTTCTAGGCCTTTTCAGTCGGCACTTCATGCTTCTCGCGGTGCTTCAGGTGGTCGTGGTTCTCACATGCAATATTCTGATCAGCAGTCCTATAGTTCACCACTATCTCTTATCAGTGCAACGCTGCTTTAAACTTTTTGGATGGCCATTCTGGTTGTTAGGGTCAGTAGTCTCAACAACCAAGGACTTGTTATACTTGTAGTGATACGGGTCACATTGCTAGATTTGTCCTCGAGCATTAAGCAGCTCTCAGCATCCGGGTTCCCATGCCATACTTTAGGCACCGAGTGTTCCATAGCTCGTCCAGCCAGCTAGAGGTGGAGGTAGAGGTGCTAGAGATGGAGGTAGAGATGCTAGAGGTGGAGCTCTTGATGATAGAGGTGGAGGCCAGCCAGTAGCAGGCCGTCCCAAAGATGTAGTCAGGTGCCCAACCCCGATTTTATACTCTTCCAGCCAGGACGAAGGCTGAGGCTTCTAATACAGTCATCACATGTATGGTTCTGGTTTTTAGTAGGGATGCTTCAGTGCTATTTGATCCAGTGTCTACAAACTCTTATGTGTCATCTTATTTTGTACCGTGTCAGTCATGCCTAGCGATTCTCTGAGTTCCCCTGTTTGTGTGGCCACCCCGGTGGGTGATTCTATTATTGTAGATTGTGTTCATTGTTCTTGCGTAGTTGTGATTGGGGGTCTTAAGACCCTAGTAGACTTATTACTATTGGACATGGTTGATTTTGATATCATAGTGGGGATGGACTGGTTATCACCTTACCACGCCATCTTGGATTGTCATGCCAAGACTGTGACCTTAGCCTTACCAGGTCTACCTCGTTTAGAGTGGAGAGGGACTCATGTTTATTCTACCCGTAGTATTATCTCATATATAAAGGCTCGACGAATGGTTGAGAAGGGGTCTTTGGCCTATTTGGCATATGTTCTTGATTCAAGTATCGAGGTTCCTTCTATTGATTTTGTTCCCATTATCCGTGAGTTTCCTAAGGTATTTCCTTCAGACTTGCCGGGTATGCCACCCAACATGGATATTGACTTCTGCATTGATTTGGCTTCGGGCACTCCGCCTGTTTCTATTCCACCATATCGTATGGCCGCGACTAAGTTGAAAGAGTTGAAGGAGCAGTTGAGATCAAAGAGTTCTCCTTCTGTTCGTGTTTAGTGAAGAGGTCAGCCTGGCGAGGCATCAGCTTGGGAGTCCGAGTCTGATATGCGAAGCCGTTATCCCTATCTTTTCCCCGATTGCATACTTCCTTCTTATCTCTTTCGAGGATGAACGACTATTTTAGAGGTGGAGGATTAATGACCCAAAAAGTCATCATTTATTTTAGAAACAAATTCAATGTTCCAAGTCCTAAGAACCTCCTTTTTACCTAACCTCGATTTGCATCCGCAGTCCGTGCGCATAGTCGGAAAGCCACTATACGAAAAAAAACTATGGAAAATATGGTACTTGGGCGTATTTGAAGCAAACGGAGCCAGATTCGTGTTCCGACGATCCTGAAAGATTGGTAAGAAAATATGGTACTTGGGCGTATGCCCAGATTCAGATTCCGAGGTCCCCAGCCCGAGAAGTAAATTTTTAAAGAAAGTTATTTTTCGAAAAATATATGAGTTTTTAGAAATGAAATGTATTTGAAATTTGATGATATCGGGCCCGTATTTTAGTTTCGGAGACTAATACAAGTCTTATATGTGGCTTTAGTTAAGTTTGTGAAATTTGGTAAAAAAAACGGACTTGAAATGACACGAATCGGACCTTATTCGAGAATAACTGGAAAATCTGATGTTCTTAAGTGATATCAGGATTTTGAGCTAAAATTATAGTTGTGGATGCTATTTTGGTGATTTGAATGCACGAGGAAGTCCGTATGATGTTTTTGGGTTAGTGTGCATGTTTGCAAGTTTTTCAGCTAGTATGATAAGTCCTGCAGGCTTCGCAAATGTGAAGCTTGGCTTGCAAATGCGAACAATGCGTCGCAAATGCAAAATATGGCCTGGGGTGCCTTGGTCGCAAACTGCGACTTCTCGATCGCAAATGCAACTTCGCATTTTTGAAAGGTCTATCGCAGATGTGAAGAAGACTAGAAAATTGAATTGGTCGCAAATGTGACATTTTGTACACAAATACAAAAGTCTCAGAATCCTGAAGGGTTCGCAATTGCGAAGCCTGATCGCAATTGAGACATCAAAGACCTGTAAATTCATAACTTACACGCATGTCAACGATTTTTTCACACTCTTTCAAATCCAAAGCACCCTTGGGCGATTTTTCAAAGACATCTTGTCTTCCTAATCGATTGTAAGTCATTTCTAACTTATTTTCTTTAACCTTTAATAACTTTTCACATGATTTTAACTCAAAATTAAATATTTTCATGAAAAAATTGGGTATTTTGGGTAGAACCTAGATTTTTCAAATTTTGGGGGTTTGGACCTCGATTTGAGGTCCAATTTTAAAATAAATTATATATTTGAATTCTTGTGTAAATGGGTTATTTTGGTCCAAACCTTGAGTTTTGACCATGTGGGCCTAGGGTCAATATTAACTTTTTAGGAAAAACTTTAGAAAACTTATTTTCCATGCGTTAGAATTGTTTCGTTTAGCATGTATTAATACAATTAAGTAACTTACGGCAAGATACGAGCGAATTGGTGGTGGAATCAAGAGGTAAAGAGATGATTGAGTCTTAAACTATGTTCGAGGCATCGAGGTAAGTGTTTGTCTAACCTTAGCTTGAGGGATTAGGAGTTGTGTCCTATTTGCTATGTGTTATTTTTTGAGTACGACGTATAGGCATGGTGACGAGTATCTATACGTTAGTGTCAAACATGTCCGTGAGTCTTATGTTATGATTAACGTGACCTCGTTTGTATTGTTCATGTTTAATATGGTGGTTGCTATTGTTGATCAAGGTTTGTGAAAAGAATATTAGTAATTGTATATTGAAGAGTTTTGGCTCAAGTTGTAAAGTGATTTGTGGAATATAATTGGCAAATGGATTATAGAACATTAACTCAAATTATGAATCAAGTTGTAAAGTGAATGGGAAATGAGAAGAGGATTATGGTATTAATCCCTTGTGGGGATGTGGTTGCTTTTAATGTTGTTCCCTTGCCGGGATGTTGTTGTTTTGATATTGTTCCTTTGCAAGAATTTTATTATGATTCTTTTATTCCTTTCCCTTAATGTTTGTATTTTTGTTTGGGTGAGGAAGATTGTAAAGCACGAAGAGTTATGCCGAGCATTATTTTGGTAAAAGAGTATTAAAGTAAGAAGGGTGATGCCGTGTATATTTTGTGAGGAAGAGTGTAAAGTACAAAGGGTGATGCCATGCCGCACGATGTACTATTCCGTACCGATTATATTGATTTTGTGGAGGATGAGAGTAAATGCACGAAGGGTGATGCCTTGCAATTTATATTGATTTTTATTGTCAGGATGAGAGTAAAAGCACGAAGGGTGATGTCGGGCACTCATTTGATTTTTGATTCTTGTTGATAGCTGAATTGTGGTGTTCCTTATATTTACCTGCTACCCTCCTGTTGCCATCTGATATTTCCCCGTAGCATGTTTCCCCCTGCCATCCTTGATTGTGTATTTCTGCTTTAATTTTCTGTTGTGCATTATTTATTCCCACATGTTTTTTTGGTATTCTGGTCCTAGCCTCATCACTACTTCGCCGAGGTTAGGCTAGGCACATACCAGCACATGTGGTCAGTTGTGCTGATACTACACTTTGCACTCTTTTGTGCAGATCACAGTGCTGCAGATTTTGGACCGCGGTGGGATTTTTCTCTTCTTGTTCATCAGGCGACCCGAGGTAAGCCTGCAGGCGTCTGCATGCCTTGGCGTCTCCCTCTATCTATTTTTCATGTTTCTTTTATGTAATCCCTGAGACAGTATTTTGTTAATTCTTTTATACCTTTATTTGTAGTACTCTTAGACAGTTTGTGGAGTTGTGACACCAATCATGGGTAGATTTGTTAGAATGGTATTAGCAGTATTGTTAAACTTGAAATTGAATCTTCCGCTTGTTAATTTTTGTTGATTATTAACTGTTGGCCTATAAAAATTTTAAAAATGGAAACAAGGCAAATAATTCAATTGATTGTCTTGCCTAGCTTTCACCAAGAGGCGCCATCATTATTTCCGAGGGTGAGAAATCCGGATCGTGACAAGTAACTACATCAGCCACCTAATTTAGCATGATATGAGATGCCTTAGAAGTTCGCAACATTTAATAGAAATATATATATTTTTAGTTGACCATTATTTCTTTGTTATTTATAGGCGGAATATATGTTATTACACTGTATTTGTAAAATAATTCTGGAAATATAAATAAATAAAAATAAAAATGTGCATAAACAAAAATGAATAAACCAATTCGAGCCCACTGAATTCACAGTGTTTCCTTAAGGAATTTAATCCCCTCCTAGTACCCAAGGTTATGGATTATTTCCTCCCAGGATAGAACGAATTACACACTGGTGTAGTGGTACTGCAAACCCCAGTGTTTCAGTGAACGCAAAGTTCGGTAGCAAATCACACTTACTTTTTGCTTTGTTTGATGCTAAAAGTATGCAGAAGAAAGGAGGAGAAACTCATAAATTCGTAGTGAAATTCTGAGCAAAATAGTGTTGTATTTATAGCCAAAAGTTGGGCTGAAATCTGAAGAGTCTCTTCAGAATGGCTGTTTCTGCAAAACTACCACAGCATAAATGCCATTGCATAAATGGTCATTTACTCAATAATAAAGAGGGAAAATAAAGAGAGAAAATTGATGGTTAGTTATGTTTTTGTTACAAAAAACAGAAAAACTGAAATTTGGATTTAATATTAATATTTATTTAATATTAATATTCTGTTATTAAAATAAATATTTTATAACATTTCTGTTAATATTTTACTATTAACAAATAAATTTGGTCCAAAAAGTTAATCAATCGATCGATCATTTGACCAAATCCAAATCCAAATCCAAATCCGAATCCGAATCCGAAGCCGAAGCCGAAGCCGTAGCCGTAACCGTAGCCGAAGCCGAGCCGAGCCGGGTGAGCGACGACGACGACGACGACGACGACGATGACGCGAGGCTTGCTTTCTTCTCAACTCTTTAAGAGCTAGAAGAAGAGCAATTGCTTATATACCTATAAAAAACCTCTTCCTCTTCCGATATGGGACAATGCCCATTTACCAAGGAGAGGGAACTTGAAATTTCACTCAAAATTTCATTTCCCTCCATTTCCCATTCACCCTCTTTAACTCTTTAATATATTAATATATTAAAAACCCAACAATCCCCCACATGAACGTGGAATGGCTATATCACGGAAGTATGCATGAAAAACTGTGTGATTCGCAAGTAAGGATTACTTGCATCTGGATAAGTAGGTTTCCCTTTGAACTTTCCGTAGTGAACTTATGTCAGATATACTCGATCAATCGGTAGATTTATATCTTTGAACCGTCGAACTTTGGTGTATACCTAGACAACCACAAGTCACACAACCAACCCTTAACCGTCTTTGGTTCTCATTGTTGTGTTCGTTTCAGCCATGAACACCACCTGGTTCATAAGTGCGTAGAGAACTGGCCTTATAAAATTCTCCTTGAAGCGGCTAACACTTCACACTTACATAGGTGATTCCTAAACGTGTCATCCCGTAGATACACTATTTGATATACCCCGTATCACATTTAGAAATCATTAAAAAACCTTAATGCTTTATCCACCAAAAGTTTATTTGACAATGTTGAACCGTCATAAATGACTTTGTTTGATCTCCTTGAACCTAGATCTTGGGATCTCCAGTCTTCTAGGTAGAGTAACCGCCACTATGACTTGTTCTCGGCCACAGTCCCATTCCCCTTGATGATTTGTCAACTACATCTCTAGTTAGGCCTTTTGTAAGTGGATCCGCCACATTATCACTTGACTTTACATAGTCAATCGTGATAATTCCTCTATAGAGTAATTGTCTAACGGTTTTATGTCTTCGTCGTATATGACGAGATTTACCGTTATACATAACGCTCCCAACCCTTCCAATTGCCGCTTGACTATCACAGTGTATGCATATTGGTGCCAAGGGTTTGGGCCAAAATGGAATATCTTCCAAGAAATTTCGGAGCCATTCAGCTTCTTCACCGGCTTTATCCAAGGCTATGAACTCAGCCTCCATTGTAGAGCGAGCAATACAAGTTTGTTTGGACGACTTCCAAGATACTGCTCCTCCACCAATGGTGAATACATATCCACTTGTGGACTTGGAATCAGGTTGATCCGGTGATCCAATTTGCATCACAGTATCCCTCAATGACCGCAGGATATTTGTTGTAGTGCAAAGCAAAGTCCTGGGTATGTACTAAGTACCCCAAAACTCGTTTCATGGCCATCCAATTAGATTGACCTGGATTTCTCGTATATCGACTCAATTTACTTATAGCACATGCTATATCTGGTCGTGTACAGTTCATGATGTACATTAAGCAACCCAACACACGAGCATAATTCAATTGTGATATGCTTTGGCCTTTGTTCTTTGCTAATGCAAGATTCACGTCAATTGGAGTCTTTGCAACTTTAAATCCCAAGAGCTTGAATTTTTCAAGTACTGTCTTGATATAATGAGATTATGACAATGCCAGACCTTGAGAAATCTTATGGATCTTAATTCCCAGAATTAAATCAGCAACTCCCAAGTCTTTCATATCAAACTTGCTAGTTAGCATACACTTAGTAGCATGTATATTGGCAATGTCATTACTCATTATGAGCATATCATCCACATATAGGCAAACAATGACTATGTGATTTGGAACATTTTTTAATGTATACACATTTATCACATTCATTTATCTTAAACCTATTTGACAACATTGTTTGGTCAAATTTTGCATGCCATTGTTTGGGTGCTTGTTTTAATCCGTAAAGGGACTTAACAAGTCTACAGACGTTCTTTTCTTTACCTGGAACCACAAACCCTTCTGGTTGTTCTATGTATATTTCTTCCTCCAACTCTCCATTTAAGAAGGTCGGCTTAACATCCATCTGATGAATTTCAAGACCATAAACCGTAGCTAACGCTACTAACGTTCGTATGGACGTAATTCTTGTAACTGGAGAGTAGGTATCAAAATAATCAAGACCTTCTCGTTGTCTATACCCTTTGACCACAAGTCTTGCCTTATATTTGTCAATAGTGCCATCATCTTTAATTTTCCTCTTAGAGATCCATTTAGAACCCAGCAGTTTATTTCCAGGAGGAAGATCAACCAATTCCCACGTATGGTTGTTCAATATGGATTCTATTTCACTATTGACTGCCTCTTTCCATAATAATGATTCCGAAGAAGACATAGCTTCTTTAAATGTTTGAGGCTCATTTTCCAATAAGAAAGTCACAAAATCTGGTCCAAATGAAGTAGACGTTCTTTGACGTTTACTACGCCTTGGATCTTCCTGGCTAAGTGTACTTTCTTTTGCTTCTTCCCGAGGACGTTTAGATCCTTCACTAATCGACACACATTCCTTTTTATATGGATATACATTTTCAAAGAACTCGGCATTATCTGATTCTATAACCGTATTATTATGAATGTCGGGATTTTCTGATTTATGAACCAGAAATCGATATGCTTTACTATTAATCGCATATCCTATGAAAACACAATCAACGATTTTCGGTCCTATTTTTACCCTTTTGGGTTTAGGAACTTGCACTTTTGCCAAACACCCCCACACTTTAAAATAATTCAAGTTGGGCTTCCTTCCTTTCCATTTTTCATATGGAATGGATTGTGTTTTGCTATTGGGTACTCGATTTAGTATTCGGCTAACCATAAGTACGGCTTCCCCCCACAAGTTCTGTGGCAAACCAGAACTTATCAATAATGCGTTCATCATCTCCTTTAATGAACAATTCTTTCTTTCTGCAATCCCATTGGATTGGGGCGTGTAAGGGGCCGTTGTTTGATGAATAATTCCATATTCTAAACATATTTGTTCAAAAGGAGATTCATATTCACCACCCCTATCACTTCTTATCATTTTGATTTTCTTGTTAAGTTGTGTTTCAACTTCATTTTTGTATTGCTTGAATGCGTCTATTGCTTCATCTTTACTATTAAGTAAGTAAACATAGCAATATCGAGTACTATCGTCAATAAAAGTTATGAAATACTTCTTTCCACCGCGAGATGGTATTGACTTCATGTCACAAATATCTGTGTGAATTAAGTCTAAAGGATTTGAATTCCTTTCAACCGACTTATAAGGATGTTTAACATACTTAGATTCCACACATACTTGACATTTTGATTTATCACATTCAAATTTAGGCAATACTTCCAAATTAATCAATTTCCGTAAGGTTTTATAATTGACATGACCCAAACGTATATGGCATAATTCATTTGACTCAAGTAAGTAAGACGAAGCTGAAATTTTATTATTATTTTCAACGACCATTACATTCAGCTTGAAAAGGCCCTCAGTGAGGTAACCTTTTCCTACAAACATTTCGTTCTTGCTTATTACAACCTTATCGGAAACAAAAACACATTTAAAACCATTTTTAACAAGAAGTCCGGTAGAGACCAAATTCTTCCTAATCTCGGGAATATGAAGGACGTTGTTCAAAGTCACCACTTTGCCGGAAGTCATTTTGACAAATTTCTTCCCACATCCTTCAATATTGTCCTTTAAAGCATTTCCCATAGAAATCATCTCATCGGGTCCAACAGGAGCATAAGTAGCAAACGCTTCTCTAACAGCACAAACATGGCGAGTGGCTCCAGAATCAATCCACCACTCTTTAGGATTGCTTACCAAGTTGCATTCAGAAAGCATGGCACATAAGTCATCAACATCATCATGCTTTTAAACCATGTTTGCTTGACCCTTCTTCTTGCCTTTCTTCGGAGCACGACACTTCGTAGATTTGTGTCCTGGTTTTCCACAGTTGTAGTAGTTTCTACTGAACCGCTTCTTGCTTGGGTTGTATTTTGGTCGAGAAGCCTTCTTCCTCTTCTTGTTCTCTTCAACAATATTTGCTCCCATTATTGTTGAGTTTCCACGGCGTCTCTTTTCAGCAGCTTTATTGTCCTCTTTGATTCTCAATCGAACAATGAGATCTTCAAGGGACATCTCCTTGCGTTTGTGTTTCAAGTAGTTTTTGAAGTCATTTCACAAAGGAGGCAACTTCTCAATCATTGCTGCTACTTGGAATGCTTCATTGATAACAAGACCTTCAATGAAATTTTCATTAGTAAAAATACTAAGGTTACTACTTTCAACATCAATATTAATTTGATTTATACCTTCAACAAGGAGATCGTGAATAATCACTTGCAATTCCTGGACTTGGGTAATAACAGACTTGCTATCTACCATTTTGTAGTCCAAAAACTTTGCAGCAACAAACTTTTTCAACCTCGGCATCTTCAGTTTTGTATTTCTTTTCAAGCGCAGTCCACAGTTCCTTTGACGTTTCTACGCCACTGTAGACGTTATACAAAGCATCTTCCAGCCCGCTTAGAATATAATTCTTGCATAAAAAATCTGAATGCTTCCACGCCTCAACGACAAGAAAACGTTCAGTTTCTGGAGTTTCGTCGGACAACACAGGAACATCTTCCTTGATGAACTTCTGGAGACTTAGAGTATTCAAATAGAAGAACATCTTTTGTTGCCAGCGCTTGAAATCAATCCCGGAAAATTTTCCGGGTTTCTTCGCCGGTGCCAATGCTGTCGGAGTCGTTCGGCTTGTTGAGGCATTAGCATTCACCATTGGAACAGCTTGGCTCTCATTCTCATTAGTCATTTCCGTAAAAGAATGACACAAATATTAAAATCACGTAGATTTTAATAGAGTACAAAATCACAAAGGTTTTACTCTTCCAGAAACAGTAAGAACAAATACAGAAATATAAATTAAATTCCTTAAGCTTGTTATTACACTGTATTTGTAAAATAATTCTGGAAATATAAATAAATAAAAATAAAAATGTGCATAAACAGAAATAAAGAAACCAATTCGAGCCCACTGAATTCACAGTGTTTCCTTAAGGAATTTGATCCCCTCCTAGTACCCAGGGTTATGGATTATTTCCTCCCAGGATAGAACGAATTACACACTGGTGTAGTGGTACTTCAAACCCCAATGTTTCAGCGAACACAAAGTTCGGTAGCAAATCACACTTACTTTTTGCTTTGTTTGATGCTAAAAGTATGCGGAAGAAAGGAGGAGAAACTCAGAAATTCGTAGTTAAATTCTGAGCAGAATAGTGTTGTATTTATGGCCAAAAGTTGGGCTGAAATCTGAAGAGTCTCTTCAGAATGGCTGTTTCTGCAAAACTGCCACAACATAAATGTCATTGCATAAATGGCCATTTACTCAATAATAAAGAGGGAAAATAAAGAGGGAAAATTGATGGGTAGTTATTTTTGTGTTACAAAAAACAGAAAAACTGAAATTTGGATTTAATATTAATATTTATTTAAAATTAATATTCTGTTATTAAAATAAATATTTAATAACATTTCTGTTAATATTTTACTATTAACAAATAAATTTGGTCCAAAAAGTTAATCAATCGATCATTTGACCGAATCCGAAGCCGAAGCCGAAGCCGAAGCCGAAGCCGAAGCCGAAGCCGAGCGAGCGACGACGACGACGGCGCGAGGCTTGCTTTCGTCTCTAACTCTTTAAGAGCTAGAAGAAGAGCAATTACTTATATACCCATAAAAAACTTCTTCCTCTTCCGATATGGGACAATGTCCATTACCAAGGAGAGGAACTTGAAATTTCACTCAAAATTTCATTTCCCTCCATTTCCCATTCACCCTCTTTTAACTCTTTAATATATTAATTAATTATATTAAAAACCCAACAATCCCCCACATGAATGGGGAATGGCTATATCACTGAAGTATGCATGAAATAAGTTGGAGAAAAGTAAATACGAGTAAATTGATATCCGTTAGCAAGTCGAGCGACGTCCCTATAATCAAATCGCAACTTCTTGGGACGGTGCAAATACTGCTGATATCCGAAGCAACCAGAGGACGCATAGATTAAAGCTTCAACAATTGCAATAACCAACGAGCCCAGATTTTCTCCGAAAATGTCAACGAGCTCGAACTCTGTATACCCACAAAAGAATTATCAAAAATATTGAAGACAAACAGTAGACTAATACCAGAATCAGAGATGATTTCGTGGATTACCAGAGACTCCATCATTATGTATTGTAATACTTCTGCAGAAGTCGCTCCACCAGATCAGCTGAACCTTCAGCTATTTTTATGTAAACAGAAAAACAGAGGCGTGCCGCGTGGTAGGAATGCTTACCATGTACAAGATATTTCCATCTTTTCTTATTGGTGACAATATGAGGATTTGCAATTCCCGGCTTGAACAATATATATATATATATATATACATGTTAAAGGATTATTTTGAATTTATAGATAATTTTTTTAAATTGGAATTAAAATTAAAATTAAAAAGAAATTTATCTTTTGTTATCATGTTATCATATTTAATTCGGTTAATGATCATACATAATCATGTTAGTAACTTTTGTTACATTTTCTAATTATTTAAATACTACTTCGCTTCTTGCAAAATGAAAAAAAAAAAAACTACTCCATATAACTATAAAACTCTTTCACATTTAAAACCATAAAATTATAGTTCTTTAAAGTACTATAGCTAGATTTGAATAACCATCGAATGCGGAACAATTTGGAGTTGACGTCACTGCTAAAGTTGGGTTGTTTCTGGTGCAATCGCACCTGCTATCATGATCCGGAAATTCCATCCTCGGGACTATGATGGGGCCTAACATTTCACTTGCTAGTCAAACCAACGTTAGAATAGTTTATCCATTTTTAACAATTCAGATCAAATAATAATAAAGAAGCCGAAATAACTGAAATAAATCTGAGGAAAAGTGCGGAAAATCATAACAACTGAAATATCTAATAGAACCCCAAATATAATATCACAAGTGCACGAGCTAATATAATAGTACAAATAAAGGTTTGAAAAACAATAAAGTTGTCTGAAGGAAAGTACACAACTAAGATAAAGAAGAAGGTGACTTTAGGTGTTGCGGGCGCCGTGCAATTGTACCTCAAGTCTCCACTCAATGGCCGACCCGAGCAATCTATAGACTGCCACTGGGACTGACTCCAAAATTTGCACAAGAAGTGCAGAGTATAGTAATGAGTACAACTGACAACATGTACTCTGTAAGTGCCGAACGTAACCTCAACGAAGTTGTGTGAGACTAAGGCAGTTGCTTACAATAACCTGTACGCACTATTAAATAATGATAGGAAAGAAAAATACATAAATGAATTAAAACAGTTAACACATAAATCTTCGAAGAAGAACACGTGAATTCCAGAAATACCAAACCTTAGAGTTTCTTTGGAAAGTACCGAAGCCAACACAATACAATAAGGAATGTAAATCACATAAAATATTGCGACGCATAATCCGGTCCCACCGTACAACACAATTCTCCCTTATTCCACCATAATAAAACCAATAATACTATGTAAATACATGTTGCAGCATGCAACCTGATCCTACCATATAATCAAAATTAATATTATATCTCACCATTTCAATCCACCCTTATTTCACCTATTGTGGTACACAACCCGATCCCACCGTATCAATATAAATTCACCCTCATTTCACATGTTGTAGGCGCGCAACCCGATCCCACCTTACAGAATGAATAAATTAATAAGTGCAATCAATTTAACAGCTCAAATCACAAGAATTTTCTACAATTAATGTATATGAAGCAGAACCATAAAGGAATCTCATCTCAAATTAAGAATTCACTATGACTAATACTAAACAGAAAGACGAATCAATTAAATGACAACTAAAGGGTACAAGTGAGTCATTTAAGACAAGTAGCAGCAAATCAAGGGAGCATAGGGGAATCTAACATTTTTAACCCAAGAATAATAAGTGACAAGTAGCAAATAAAGGCACTTTAAGCATTTAAAGCATATAATAATTAAGGCATGGAATGAAATAATTAATGAAAAGTGGAGAAAAAGGGAAACAAGCATTTTGGCAGTGCATATACACTCATCACTTCGCATATACGCCATAACACATGAATTTCACATAGCACATAGTTCAAGGTTCTTAATTCACTCAAATTAAGGTTAAACCCAACACTTACCTCTCTCCGTAATCAACTCAGATCTCTACCGGAGCCTTTCCTCTAGAATCTGCCTCCAAACTAATCGTATCTAACCAAGATCGACTCGAGAAAATCAAATAATGCTAGGGAAATCAATTACACTACATAAGGTTAAGATTTTTACACTTTTCCACAAAAGTAAATAAAATCAACCCTAGGGTCGCTTGGTTAAAACTCGAGATTCGAACCAAAACTCATTTGGCTATTCACCCCGAGCCCGATTATGTAATTATTTTCGAAATCCGATCTCAATTTGAGGTCTAAATCCTGAATTTACAAAAATTTCTAATTCTTCCCAAATCTCTAATTTTCTACCATAAGAAGATTAAGGCTAGAAATTAATGGGTGATGATGGAAATGGAAAACAATAAGTTAAAGTACACTAACATACGAAATGGTGTTGAAATTTCTCATCGAAATCGCCTCTAGGCCAAGCTTTAATGGAAGGATGGTGAAAAATGGGTGAAATCCCGTATTTGGAAGACTTGTGTTCGCGAAGGACTTGTCGCGTTCGCAAAATATTTGCCGCATTTGTGATGCACAACAGTCAAAATGGCATATGCATTAGCAAAGTCGTCTCCCCCAGGCCTTCGCGTTCACGAGCCAATGCTCGCGTTCGTGTAGAGGAAAACACTGATCCCCTTCACAGGTCCAAAGCCTACACGTACGTGAGAAGCTGGTCGCGTTCACGAATGGTAAGTCCCCCATTGCTCAGCATTCACGACGTAGATATCGTGTTCGCGATTAAGAAAATCCACCCCAGCCTAGTTTCCCCTTTGCGACTGCGAAGCACAATGCACCAGGTGACAACAGAAGCTAAAAAAACCCATGAATTCTAAGTTTGAAACATATGTAGCCTAACCAAAACTCACCCGAGCCCCCGGGGCTCCAAACCAATCATGCACACAAGTTCAGAAATATTATCTTACTTGCATGATCAAAACACCAAAATAACACCTAGAACGATAAATCGGACACCAAAATGATTGAAATTTGCAATGAAACTTAAGAAGTTTCAATTTAACAACCGGACATCCGATTTACGTCAAATCAACTCCGTTTTGCACCAAAATTTGTAGACAAATCATAAATACATTAATGAACTTATACCAAGTTCTGAAACCAAAATACGGACGGGGTAGCGACAAAGTCAAACTTCGGTCAAACTTGAAACTTCGTTAAACCTTTAAACTTCTAATTTTTATCAAATTGAGATAAATCAAGATAGGGGCCTATGAATTCAATTTTGTGCATATGCCCAAGTCCCAAATTACAATACAGACCTACCAGGACCGTAATAATATGAATCGGTTTTGTTTTCTCAAAATGTTGACCGAAGTAAACTCAAATAAGTCTAAAATATGATTTCACATTTTAATCAATTTTCACATAAAAACCTTTTGAAAGAAGATAGGGATAAAGCACACAATTCAATGAAGGCTAAATAGAGCTATTGAGGTTTCGAAATACAAAATTATGGTTTAAAACTATAAATGACCTATCGGATCATCACACATGCACACTACTAGCCACAAGTGTAGACTTGCAAATGTGAGGGCTTGATCAAAGAAGCTAATGGTGGATTGCGCAGTTGGGAAAGTAGACACAGTCAGAGTCTTGTAGAAGGGTACTCAAAGAAGCGAGTGAGGAAGCGCAGAACTGGAAATGGCTGGCCAAGCCTAGGGTTAGAGAAGCAGAACCCTTCCGCAGGAGCGAGAGCACAGATGCACATGTTCTCTGTAGAAACGGGCTCGCCAGTGCGAGCCATGGTCCATAGAAGCGGGATTTCCAGACTTAAGTGGAATCTGCACCTGTGATGGTTTTTCCGCCGGTGCGACCCTAGGCTCGTAGAAGCGGATTCACTGGGAAGAAAAGGGGAAATTTTGTGGGTTTGTTTCACAACATTTTGGACTTAGAGAGCTCAGTGTGAGGTGAATTTTTGGGATACTTTAAAAGAGATTATTGGGGTAAGAATTTCTATGGGTTAAATTACATAAATCAATCGCTAATTTCATCATTTAATTGGTGGCTTGAGTTGAAAAATTAGGGGAAATGGTGGAAAAGTCCTTGATTTTTGAGTTTTGAAAGGCGATTTGAGTAATTCTTGTATGGTTGGACTTGTTATCAAATAGGTGTTCGGGTTTTGTAATTTTTGTCGGGTTCCAAGGCGCAAGCCCGAGTTGACTTTTTTAGTTAGCATTTTATTTTTTTGTAAAGATCGCAATTTTATTGTTCTTATTAGTTTCCTATAGTTTACATTTATAGTATGAAGTTGTTTTGTCTAGATTCAAACCGTTCAGAGTTGGATAATCGAGGGAAAGGTTTACTAGTGGATTGAGTTAGGGTGATTTGAGGTAATGACTTACCTAACTTTGTGCGGGGAATTAAACCTTGGAATTTGTATTGGTTGTGATAATTGTGATATGTTAAAGCCGTATACATAGGTGACGAGTATGTACACGGGCTAAATGTGGAAATTTTCAGTTTTAGCTATGTTGATTCCTTTCCTTCCATAATTGAGTTACCTTAACATATTATAGTCATCGTTTCTAGCCTATTTTCACATGTCTACTTGCCTTATTCTCTTACATACTAATTGTCCTACATGTTCAATTTAAGCTCTTATTTACTTTATTCCGTATTCATTGGTTAATCGTTGAACTCTTTACTTGAAGTTGTCAAATCGAGATATATCCTTTTGTTGAAATTTGTATTAAGATATAAAGTTCATTATTCACATTGAGTCAAAGTTTAAGTTGTGAAATATTATTCTTTTCAGTTGTTCATTCCGATTGTTATTACTGAGGCCTTTATGTACATTGTGGTTTATCCATGGGCTCTTTACTATGAAAATACTATTTTTGTTTAGTTTTTCTGGCAAGTTGTGATATTGGACACTTAAGGTGCGATTTGTGATATATTGTGATATTGATACGCATGCGATGGTATAAAGTTTTGGGGTTTCAATGCATGCAGTGAGATAATGTGGACTTGATACGCGTGACTAGTACGAAAAGTACTAGAAGTCATGTAGTGTGATAAGGTGGGCTAAAATGCGGGATACTATTTCGGGACAATAATTTTTAAAACTGAATGCAAGGCTTTCATGGTGATATAAGGAAATAGTGTGACTTATTCTTATGATTTGAGACTACAAGGAGATACCTCGGTAGTGACTCTTGTTGGTATTTATTTATTGTTTCACTTTTCTTTGGTTGTTCTTTCCTTAACATATTATTAATTGTTTTTTTTTTCGTTTTGTACTAATTGCTTAGTTCCTTGTAGCTAACCTTGATATGCTACTTGTTGTTCAAATTTCATTACTATCACTATTATACAGTCTTATACTTGTTCAGTCTTCTTATTATTTCCAGTAGGGCCTTTGTCATGACCCAAAACTCAATATGTCATGATGGAGCCTCTCATGGTACTTGGCAAGCCGACACCTCATAAATTACCAACACTTTCAAATTTAAGATATACTAAATCAGGTTTATAATAAGTGAAATTCTCATAATACTGGATAAAATGACATAACTCAATATAAAATTTTTCAAAAATCAGGGTATCACTGAGTACATGATCATCTATACAACACAAGTATGAAATACTATCTAAGAAAACTTAAATTGAATAAATAAGATTGAGGGATAGGGGAGGAGATTCAAGGTTCGCGGGTGCCATGTCAGCTATCTTAAATCTCCGAATGACTGAACTCCGAGAATCAGCAACTGCCGTGACCGAAAATACCTGGATTTGCACATGAAGTGCAGGGCATAGCATTAGTACAATCAACTCCATAGATAACAAATCTAACCTTTAGATTGAAATTGGTGACGAGTTTGACTATTATAGCCTACTTATAGCATTAACTGCATGGAAATTTATAGAAAATATGACAGTGATATCTGAGAAATTCATAATCTATAGGTAATGGTACAAGAATTTAGACATGCTTTCATGTTTTGCAATGATACTCAACATAACAGGGTAAATCCAACCCAAATGCAAATAAACCGAGACAGCTCCAACCCAAATATAAATAATCACTAGCAACCGCGCCCACTACGGATGTGCAGACTCTGGAGGGGCAGATCCAGCCCAAGCGTTATAATAAGCCAAATCTTGGCATGAATCAATATAGCTTGTTGCGATGTACAGTCCGATCCCATGAGTATTACTCATAATAGACCCTCAACCACACTTAGTCATTAATCTCTCCATTCTCTCGAGTTTAGAAGAATAATGATAATCAACCCAAACAATGATGAGATTATGTATCAACAAAGGACAACAGAGACTGAGATATATTATGCAAATAATAGCTGATTTATAATTTTCAACCCAAATCACTAATTAAATGATGAAATCCAAGATATAATTGCAATTTAACCAAAAGTAAGTAAGAATCACTCAACCCAATCACTCCCTTGAAAATGTCACCACGAATCGCCTCCAATCAAGGTCCCAAAATCGAAATTTTGAAATAAACTCAAACCCTAATTTTTGAATATTTATGTTTGCCCAGATATCCTTAATCATGATAACGGAGCACAACTCAACTGTATATAAATTTAACCCAACACAAATGCGTTAATCCCCACATGAATGCGAATAACTAATTCCTCAGCCTACGCGATTGCTTCCCTTTTCACGAGATCGCGAAGAACAAATGCGTGACCTTAGCTGGTTCCTCCTATACTCTCCGCGAATGCGACCTTAGCCATATGTTCGCGATTCACTGTGTTCCAAAACTAGCCAATCGCATCCCCTATATCGCGAACACGTAGAACAAAGACCTCCACTACCCAATTAAGTTTACGTGATAGCAGACTTATCCACGCGATCGTGTATAAGGAAACTAGATCAGTGCACCAGAAAATTTCAGCAAATCTCCAAGTCTAAAATTTGACATGTTAACCATCGAAAATTCCATAGAGGCCCCCGGGACCTCAACCAAAAACACAATTAATTTCTAAAACACGATAGGAACTTAGTCAAGCCCTTATATCACATCAAAAATGCTATGCGCATCGATTCAAGCCTAATCAACTTTTGAACTTCTAACTTCTACACTCAATCCCGAAACTTATAAAATCACGTCTGATTAACCTTACATTTTGCACACAAGTCACAAATAACACAACGGATATACTCCAACTCACGGAACCCCAATCCGAGTCTGATAACTACTAAGTCAACTCTCGGTCAAACTTCTAAATTTCCAACTTTCACCATTTCAAGCCTACTTCAACTACGGACCACCCAATTACCATCCGAACACACTTCTAACTCCAAAATCAACCAACAGAGCTATAAGAACTCTCAAAACTCCATTATGGAGTCGCTTACACATAAGTCAACATCAGGTCAACCTTTTAAGCTTAAACTTCCAATCTTTTGACTAAGTATCTCAACCTATTATTAAACCTCCCCGAAACTATACCAACTACCCCATCAAGTCACATAGCAACTATTAAGCAAAAAATGAGAAGTAAATGGGGAAATAGGGCTACAACAGTTAAAAAAATCGTCTAAGTCGTTACATCTGCCCCTTCTTAAAGAAACGTTTGTCCTTGAACAGATCTAGAAACATACTCAGAGTCTCAAATAGGCGTGGATATGTGCTCTGCATCTCCTACTCTATCTCTCAAGTAGCCTCCTCAATTGGATGACCTCTCGAGTGCACCTTCACTGGAGCTATGTTCTTTGACTTCAAGTTTCGAACCTGCTGACCCAAAATGGCCATTGGCTCCACATCATAAGTCAAATCACCATCCAAGTAAACCGTGCTCATGAGATGAATTGTCGACATACTTTCGAGGCCTATATATACATGAAATAATGGACAAACTAAGCGATAAGGCAAACGTGTAAGCCACCTCTCCATTCCTCTGAAACACCTCAAACAACTCAATATACTGAGGGCTTAACTTGCTTTTCTTCCCGAACCTTATAACACCCTTTATGGGTGAAACGTTAAGCGACATCACGAACCTTCCGATTAGCGTAACTTTTCTTTCTAGGCTATATTGTGCGAAGCAGATCCTAAATCAATTTAACCTTGTCCAAAGCATCCTGAACCAAGCCAGTACCTAATAGCCTAGCCTTACCCGGTGAAAATTGACCCACCGGAGGCCGACATTGTCTCCTATGCAATGCTTTTTATGGATCCATCTAAATGATCGATTAATAGCTGTTGTTGTAGGCAAACACTACGAGCGGTATAAACTGATCCCAAAAACCCTCGAAATCTATGACACAAGTGCGTAGCATATCTTCTAATATTTGAATAGTGCGCTCGGACCGTCTGTCTGTCTGAGGGTGAAATACTATACTTAACTCAACCTATGTGCTCAGCTCTCACTCTGCGGTTCTTCAAAACTGTAATGTAAACTGCATGCCCCGATCTGAAATGTTAGAAACTGACATACTGTAAAGGCGAACAATCTCACAGATGTGAATCTTAGCCAACTTCTTTGAAGAATAAGTAGTCCCCACTGGAATGAAGTGTGCGGACTTGGTCAACCGATCCAAAATCAGCCAAATAATATCAAACTTCCTTGAAGTCCATGAGAGTTCAACTACAAAATCCATGGTGATACGCTTCCATTTCCGCTCTCAAATCTCAAGCCTATGAAGCAATCCACACTGTCTCCGATGCTCTTAATTGACCTGCTTACAATTTAGGGAACCGAGCTACAAAACCCACAATATCCTCCTTCATCCTCCTCCACCAATAATGTTGCCTCAAGTCCAAGTATAGCTGCACGACACCCGGATGAATGGAGTACCACGAGCAGTGGGCCTCTTCAAGAATCAACTCACATAGCCCATTTACATTAGGCACACAAATTTGACTCTGCATTCTCAACACTCCATCATCCCCAATAGTAAAATCCTTGGAATGATCGTCTTGAACCGTGTCTTAAAGGACAAGTAAATGGGATCATTATATTGTCGCTTTCTGATGCAATCAAATAAGGAAGACTGAGAAACCATACAAGCTAGAACTTGGTTGGGCTCCGAAATAACTAATCTCATAAACTGGTTGGTCAAGGCCTGAACATCAACTGCAAGAGGTCTCTTACCAATAGGAATAAATGCAAGGCTACCAGTAGTCACTAGCTTTCTAATCAAGGCATCGGCCACCATATTGGCTTTCCTGGGATGATATCAAATAGTAATATCATAGTCTTTTAGCAGCTTCATCCATCTCCCTTACCTCATATTTAGATCCTTTTTTTAACAAGTGCTGGAGACTCCAAGGATCTGTAAATACCGTACAAACACACCATAAAGATAGTGCCTCCAAATCTTTATTGCATGAACTATGGCTGCCAACTCCAAATCATAAATAGGGTAGTTCTTCTCATGGGGCTTCAACTAACACGGAGCATAAGCAATTACTCTAACCCCTGTATCAAGACACACTAATACCAATTTGAGAAGCATCACAATACATTATAAGATCCTAATGCTGGTGGCACAGTTAGAACTGGAGCTCTTGTAAAGGTAGTCTGGAGCTTCTAAAAGCTCTCCTCACACTCATCGGAACACCTGAAAAGAGCTTCCTTCTAGGTCAATTTGGCCAAAGGTGATGGAATAGACGAGAAACCCTCCACGAAGAGATGATAATAATCGGCCAAGCTGAGAAAACTCCAAATCTCAATAGCCGAGGATAGTGTGGGCCAACTCTAAACCGAATCTATCCTCTTTGGATCCTCCTTAATCCCCTCACTGACACCACGTGCCCCATGAACGCCACTGAACTAAGCCAAAACTCACATTTGGAGAACTTGGCATAAAGCTTATCCTCTCTTAGCTATTGTAGTACAATCCTCAAATGCTGGGAATGCTCCTCTTGGCTATGTGAGTACACTAGGATATCATTAATGAATACTATGACAAAAAATTGAGATAAGGCTGAAATACAATGTTCATCAGATGCATGATCGTTGTTGGGGCATTTGTCAGCCTAAAAGACATCACAGGCAACTCATAATGACCATAACAGGTCCTGAATGCTATATCACAATATTCAAGTCTTGAATCTTCAACTGGTGATACCTTGACCTCAAATTAATCTTAAAGAACACCCTCTCACCATGAAACCTTTCAAATAAATCATCAATGCGTGACACAAGATATTTGTTCTTGATTGTAGTTTTTTCAACTGCCTATAGTCGATGTATATCCGCATAGTATCATCATTCTATTTCACAAACAGAACCGGTTCACCCCAAGGTGACAACTAGGCATAATAAACCCATTATCAAGAAGTTCCCAAAGCTGCTTTTTTAACTCCCTCAACACAGCTGGTGCCATACGATATAGAGGAATAGAAATAGGATGAGTGTCAAATACCTAGTCAATACAAAGTTAATATACCTATCGACCTGCATTCCAACAAGTCTGTAGGAAACACATTTAGATAGTCTCACACCATCAGAACAGAATAAATAGTAGGAGTATCACCACCAGCATCCCTCACAAAGGCCAAATAAGACAGACACCCCTTACCAACCATCCGTCGGGCCTTCAAATATGAAATCATTCCGCTGTGAACATAAACTAGAGAACCACTCCACTCGATCCTTGGCAACCCCAAAATCGCCAAAGTCACGGTCTTAGCGTGACAATGTAGAATAGTATGACATGGTGACAATTAATCCATACCCAAGATCTCATCGAAATCAACCATACTAAGCAATAAGATATCAACTTTAGTCTCCAATCCCCCAATAGTCACTACACATGACTGATATACACGCGTCTATAACAATTGTATCGCTCGCTAGCATAGATACATGAATAGATAAAACTAAGGGTTCACGGGGCATATCAAGATAATGAGAAAAATATGATGACACATACAAATAAGTGGAACCAGGGTCAAATAATACAGAAACGTCCCTGTGGCATACTGAGATAATACTTGTGATCACTGTGTCTGAAGCAACAACATCTGGCCTAGAAGGAATAACATTGAATTGGGCCTGATCGCCACCTGATTGGTCTTACCCTCTAGGGTGACCTTTAGCTTCTTGAGCCCCACCCCGAGCTCACTAGACGAGTGGAGAAGTAATTGGTTCTGAAGTTGTGGCCGAACTCCTCTACTGAACTAGACCTCTCGGATATCGGGGACAAAATCTCTTCACATGACCCAACTCTCCACACTTGAAACATCCCCTTGAAGAAAAGGGTGGAAAATACTGAGGCGGACCCCGATGACCAAAATAACTACCATACGAACCTGGTGCAGATGAACCATGATTTCAAGGTGCATGGGATAAACTCTCAGTTGCGGTCTCACACTATTTGAACCATGGCTAAATGATGAACCACAATGAACTAGACATGCCATCTAAGCAAGCTTATAAGGATGACCCCTACTGTGGTAGGATTGTCCCCTAGAAGGAAAACCACTGAAACCACCCAAACCACGAGGCGTATTGTCCTCTATCTTTTCACGCTCCTAACTATGAACCATCTCTAGTTGCCGAGAAATTTCAACCACCTCATCGAACGCAGCACCCGATACACTCTACCAAGTCATAACAAAATGAAAATAATAGTAGAGGCCATCAACGAATCTCCTAATCCTCTCCCTCTGTGGGACCAACCAAACTCGGTGACAAGCCAACACTAAAAACCTCATCTCACACTGGGTCACAGACATACCAGCTTTATGTAGCTGCTCAAACTACTGATGTAGCTCCTTTCTATAGGTCTGGGGCACAAACATCTCCAAGAAGAGAACAGAGAACTCATGCCATGTAATTGATGCTGCACCGACTGGCCGGCGCCTCTCATATGCCTCCCATTATCTGAAGGCAGCCTAGTAAACTAAAAAGTAGTGAATAAGACCTCACTGGTCTCTAGAGTACCCACCATGCAAAGGATCTTCTGGCACCTGTCCAAGAAGTCTTGTACATCCTCTGAATCAATCCCACTAAAAGATGGAGGCTAGAGCCGCCCAAGTCTCTCTAGCCTCCTCTGCTCTTCATCAGTCATAACGGGACCCACCTAAGCCCGAGAAACTACAACCGGCTGGGCTGGTAGTATCCCCGGTATCTGAATCTCCTGCAACACCTGCTCTGGAGTACAGGAGGTGAGGGCCTAAGTAATTACCTCGGCCTTAGCAGTGGCTAGCGTGGTCTGATCAGAACCTACCTGAGCAAGGCCGGGGCATATAGTCATAATTTGAGCCTAATCATCCTAAAGTCTTGGAATCACAATGGATATAGTTGATGCCTGAGCTGGACCCACTGCTTAACCACATCTAGTACCTGCTCTTGAGCTGGAGCACCTAGTGGATCTGCAGGTGCTACTTTAGCTATTGTACGAAATGCACCTTTGCCCTTACTGTGGTCCCTACCGCGACCTTGACCTCTCGTGGCCCTAGCCGGTAGTGCTAGTGGTTGTCCATCCTATATGGTAGCACATGTCCTCACAATCTGTAAGAGAGTAGAATAATAGAAATTTAGTTTCTGCAATCAAAAATCCGCATAACAAGAATACACGAATGTGAATTTTTCCTAAGGGATCGGCAGCCTCTCAAAGTTAAGTACAGACTCTCTGTACCGTTCCGAAAGACTCTACTAAACCTGCTCATGACTCGTGAGACCTATGTAATGTAAAATCTACTACCAACTTTTCACGACTCATAAACAACATGTCATGATGGAACCTATCATAGTACTAGTAAAGTTGACACCTCAAAATTTACCAACACTTTCAAATTTAAAATATACAATATCAGGTTTTTAATAAGTGACATAACTCAATACAAGAATTTTTCAAAAACTAGGGTAATACTGATTATATGAGAATCTATATACAGAAGTCTGAAATACTATCTAAGAAAAATTGAAACTGAATAAATAAGAGTAAGGGATTTGGGAGGAGAGTCAAGGCTTGCGGACGCCATGGAAGCTGCCTTGATAATCTCTTAATGACTGAACTTCGAGAATCAGCAACTGCTGTGACTGGAAACACCTGGATCTGTACATAAAGTGCAGGGTGTAGCGGGAGAACAACCACCTCAATAAGTAAAAAATCAAGCCTTTATACTGAAAGTGGTGACGAGTTCAAGTGTTATAGCCTACATATAGTGTTTACAGTACGGATAATTATAGAAAATATGATAGTAATATCTCCGAAATTCATAATTTACAGGTAATGGTACAAGATTTTAGACATGTTTTCAGGTTTTGAAATAAAACTCAACAAAGAACTGGGCAGATCCAGCCCAAATGCAAATAAACCAGGGCAGATCAAGCCCAAATATAAATAATCACTAGCAACCGTGCCACTTTGGATGTGAAAACTACGAAGAGGCAGATCCAACACAATAACTATAATAAGCCAAATATATGCATGGATTAATAAAGCCTGCTGCAACGTGCAGCCCAATCCCACGAGTATCACTCACAATAGACCCTCAGCCTAGGTCAGTCATTAATCTCTACAGTCTTTCGGGCTCACAATAATCATGATAATCAACCCAAATAATGATGATATGATGTATCAATAAAGGACAATGAAAACTCGTATATAGTATGCAAATAATAGTTGTGACCGAGTACAAATGGCAAATTAAGCAAATAATTTAATATGTAACACGACCTCTGTGGATCCCAGTCATAATAACACGTAGGCTAAGCAGGATTTATAACATGACTCGCATCTCAATTACTGTAACACATGGCGGTAAGAACACGATTATTCAACTATGCAGTTACATGCAATCAAAAAAGTCACAATTCTTATGGTGCACGCCTATACGCGCGTCATCTAGCATGTGCGTCACCTCAATACCAATCACATAACACGTAATTTGGGGGTTCATACCCTCATAACCAAGTTTAGAAGTGTTACTTACCTCTAATCGTGCCAAACTTTACTCCAACAAGCACTTGCCTCACGAAACAGCCTCTGAATATCTCAAATCTAACCACAAACAGTTCGATACAATCAACTCAAACTATAGGAAGCAATTCTGTATGAAAATGCTAAGTTCTTAATCAAAGTCAAAAAATCAACTCAAAAGTCAACCCGCGAGCCCACGTCTCAGAATCTAACAAAGTCTGAACACCCATTCAAGCACGAGTCCATACGTACAAAATTAGTCAAATTTGATACCAATATCTCGATCAAATCCCCAAATTTGGCCTAAATACTTCCTTCCATTTTCCCACGATTTTCCAACCCAAGTCACTAATTAAATGATGAAATCGAAGATATATTCATGAAATTTAACCAAAATTAACTAAGAATCACTTAACCCAGCCAGTCCCTTAAAAATGTCACCAAGAATCACCTCCAACCGAGCTCCTAAAATCAAATTTATGAAATAAACTCAGACCCTTATTTTTGAAATATTTAAGTTTGCCTACATATCCTTAATCGCGATCATCGAAATTGCTTTGTGATCCCGAAACACAACTCAGCTGCCAAGAAATTTAACCTTACATGAATGCATCAGTCCCAAACGCGAAAGCCAAGAACCGATTCCTCAACCCGCGTGATCGCTTCCCTCTTCACAAGGTTGCGAAGAACAAACACGTGATCTCATCTGCTGCCTCCTATTCTCTATGCAACACAACCTTAGCCAAGCGTTCATGATTCATTATATCTCATAACTACGCGATCGCAACCCCATATCGAGCAAAGACCTCCACTGCCCAATTAAGCTTATGCAATCACAGACCTATCCACGCGATCACGTATAAGGAAACTAGATCAGTGCACCACAAAATTTCAGCAAATTTCCAAGTGTACAATTTGACCCGTTAAACATTCGAAATCTACCCGATGCCCTAGGACCTCAACCAAACACACAAAAAAGTTCTAAAACATGGTACAAACTTAGTCGAGCTCTAAAATTACATCAAACAATGATAAAACCACGAATCGCGCATCAATTCAAGCCTAATTAACTTTTAAACTTCTAACTTCTACATTCGATGCCAAAACTTATCAGATCACATATGATTCACCTCAAATTCGGAATACATGTTACAAATAATACAACAGACCTACTCCAACTCTCCAAACCATAGTTCGAGACTGGTAACCACAATGTTAACTCTTGATTAAACTTTAAAATTTCCATCTTTCACCATTTCAAGCCTAATTCAACTACGACAACCCAATTACTATCCGACACAGTCCTAACTCCATAGTCACGCAATGAAGCTACCAAACCCTCGAAACATCATTCTAGAGTCTCTTACACGTAAGTCAACAGCCGGTCAACTTTTTCAACTTAAGCTTCCAACCTTGAGACTAAGTGTCTCAACTCCGAAACCTCTTCAGAATTGAACCAGCTACCCCGACAAGTCACATAGCGATTGTTAAGCACAAAATGAGCTGTAAATTGGGGAACATGACTGCAACACACAAAATGACCGGATGGGTCGTTAGATCCTCCCCCTCTTAAAGAAACATTATTTCTTAAATGGGTCTAGAAACATACCCGGAGTCTCAAATAGGCATGGATATTTACTCCATATCTTCCGCTTTATCTCCCAAGTAGCCTCCTCAACAGGCCGACCTTTCCACTTCACCTTTACTGAAGCTATGTTCTTTGACCTCAACCTTCGAACCTGTCGACCAAAAATGGCCACCGACTCCACATCATAAGTCAAATCACCATCTAATCAAATCATGTTGAAATCCAAAATATGAGACGGGTTGCCGATAAACTTCTGGAGCATAGAAAAATAAAACACTAGATGAACACTTGTCAAACTAGGCAGCAATGCAAGCTTGTAAGCCACCTCTCCAATCCTGTAAAGCACTTCAAACGACCCAATATACCGAGGGCTCAATATGCCATTCTTTCTGAACCTCATAATACCCTTCATGGGTGAAACCTTGAGTAGTACCTTATGCCCAACCATGTAAGCAACATCACAAACCTTCCAAATGGTGTAACTCTTCTTTATAGATTACACTATGCGAATTCGATCCTGAATAGATTTAACCTTGTCAAAAGCATCCTGAACCAAGTCAGTACCAAATTCTCTAGCCCCATCAGGCTCAAACCAACCCACCAAAGGCAAACACCAACTCATATACAAAGCCTTATACGGGTCCTTCTGTTGTCATCACACCTACAGATGGAGTGGCCGCAGGTGCGGTCATGTAAGTGCATAGGGGGGCATCACATGTGAGATTTTGGTGGAGGCGGTCTGGGAGTGCAGGTTCAAGAAAGATTCCGCACCTGCGAAGTTGCAGTTGCAGGTGTGGAGAAAGGGATGCAGAAGCTGTCATGAGCAAGAGGTTGTGGTTACGCAGGTGTGAGGTAATTTTTGCACCTATGAGCTCACATGTGCGGGCTATTTGTCACATAAGCGAGACGAGGCCTTGTGATGATAAAGCACAGAAACAAAGTTTTTGTCGTAAAAGCGACACCGAAGGTGGATTAGATGTCTTGCGAAAGTCACTTGGCAGAAGGGTTCTCTTAAATCAAGAATTAGCTCTCATTTATCACTTGGATGGCCGAATTTAAGTAGCTATTTTGAGGGGTTTTTCATCGAGCAACTCGAGGTAAGTGATTTCCCTTATCACAAGTTAAATACTTGGATTGTATAAAGGTTTTAACATGGAAATTAGGGAAATTTAAGGAGAAACCTAGAATTGATAATTTATGATTTTTTCCACAATTTAGGATATGGAATTGGGAATAAATATATATTTGAGTACGTAATGTTTATCTTCGAAACTTTCAAAATACGGGCATGTGGGCCCGAGGTTAATTTTATTGACATTTCGAGTGGAGTTTGGAATTTTTAAAAATTGATTAATTATGACTAATAGAGTATGTGTTTATTGATTTGCACCTTGTTCAACTATTTTTGGAGCTATGGGCATCAGTTTAAGGTGTTAGAGTGGCGATGGAGCCGGTTATGGAACTTTAGAGCGAGGTAAGTCTCTTGTCTAATCCTGTGAGGGGAAACCCATAGGTGTTATATTTTTATGTGCTACATGTTGTGGGGGATGTGTACATATGAGGTGATGAGAGTTCGTGCATATAATAGAATTCTTCATTATATCTGGGTAAACTTAGGTTCACACCATGCTATAATTGTACTATTTGAATTATGTTTGCTGGTTTAATTCCTTTATTTTGTGTACGACTTGGGATTACTCTTGAACATGGAGATAGAACCGCTATTGTAGATATAAGATGAGGTACTTGATAAACCGTGGAATAATTGTGCTTCCTTAAGGAATTTCTCTCGCGTTGTGCATTTTCATCGAAAAACTTATTTAAATTCATAACTCACACGTATATTCAAGAGTGGGGTCAAGGACCCATTAGATATCATATTCTCGTGGGAGCGGGCCGTTCGCCTCGGTATTATAGTAGATGAATCTATGGTTCGTGTTGTTCGTCCCTTGGCAATGTACACGTTATGAATGGATCGGGCCGTTTGCCACGACATTTCTAATAGACACTGTTGTGGATCGGGACATTTGCCTCGGCGGCGTCATGCGTAATATTTAATAAGAAATCAACGTATCCGTGTGTTTTTTCTTGATTTGAGTTATGACAACCTATCTAATAAGGTCCATTTTATATATATTATGGTAGAGGAGATAACTTCCAGTTGACGGCTTGAGTTTACCATTCAAGGAGGATTGTACCCTGTATTAATATTGTTTTATACCGTTAATTTACTCTTCTTCAAACTTGTTTACTTCTTATTGTACATGATATATTGGACCACTAGTAAGTGCTAATGTCAGCTCCTCGTCACTACTTCTTCGAGGTTAGGCTAGATAGTTACTACGTACACGTTGATTTACGTACTCATGCTACACTTGCTGAATTTCTTGTGCAGGTATATATATGTATATATGGTTGGTGGCCTTTTTGGGTAGAGGTGCAGCTATTGTTAGGACTTTACGGTGAACTGCATTCTATATTACGATCCACATCATACATAGTCTCTATCAGCGTTATTTATATTCTCATGTCTAACTTGTATTCTACACAGACATTGTATTTTATTATATTTCTTAGTTGATTCTTATGCATTTGTGAAACCGAGTTTTGGGGTTTTCTATTCGATGTTTAGTATAGTAGTTCACGTAATTATTATAATTTCAACCTGTAAATTCTATTTCATATTATTTAATTATTGGAAATTACCACTTCAAAAGTAATAAAAGCGAGTAATTAAGTTGATCAATCATCTTTTGCTTGCTCAACGACGATGTTAGGCACCATCACACCTACGATTTTGGGTCGTGATAGTTTGGTATAAGAGCTCTAGGTTTACTTGGGTTTTATGAGTGATGAACAAGTCTAGTAGAGTCTTGTGTATTGGTATGAAGATGTCTGTATTTATATTTGAGAGGCTACAGGGATGTTGGGAGCACTTCCTTTCTTTATTCCTTTTCGTGTGATTTGATTTCATTGAAGCTTATGCCTTTATTTCCTTCCTTCTCAATTGTATGCGATGTGGAGCGCTTATTATCAATTGGGCATCGAAGATTTGTAATAGTACTGTAGATGTAGTGCTGGATATTTCCCCTTGTGTGTTCGGACATGCTATTATCGCCGCCTTGTGGAAGGGTGTTATGTCGTTTTAGCCCAGTATCTTTATTTCCTATAGTTTCGAGGCTATGCACAAGTTATTATGGATGTTCAAGCCTTGGTTGACGAAGTAGAGAGAGTTGATATTTTTGAGCGTGTTGGAATTCTTAATTGTGATATGGTGTCTCCATCCTTGTTTGAACGCATAAAGGCTTGTTGGTTTTATGGGTTTATTTGATTTGTCTTTGGGGTAGGGTGTTGTTAAATGGTTCTGATAAGCGGTTGACAGAGATGGTAGTGTGGCGGTTTCAAAATCAAATTGATGCTTCTAATGTTGATGCCTCGGGGGAAAAGATCTTTTCGGAGTCTTATAGTTGGTGTCAATTTGAACGTTCAGGTGCTACAAAGGTAGACCATGATTTGAGGTTACTATTTTAGTAGAAAAGGAGGAGGAAAGACATAGTGGGAGGTGTCTCACGATGGTTCAATTGCTAGCAGGTCAAGTGTGAACAACAGAGGTCGAGCAGTTGCTTAAGTAGAAAGTGTAACCCAATGTGGGAGTGGTAAAGCAACATATGGATTCTGTGGTAGGATAGCCACCATCCTTGAGAAAAGTTTAGAGCAATTTAGGGATTATTCTGGATAGTGATTAGGTCTACAAACTTTATTTGGAATGATGGCTATTGTATTGAGGAAGATTGAATATGGCAGAAAGGAGTTTGCTTGAAATGAAAAGGGGCGTGAGAACTTGATTTTCATTTTGGATGTTGCATGACCTTTATTTTGGAATGTATTCTCGGTCTTTCAGTTGATATCAATAGGGAATGAACAGACTTGTACATCTGGTGGATGAGCATGGGCTCAGGAGGTTTACTAATTTCGGGGTAGTTGTACCTAGTGCAACATTGTTGGAAGATATGGGTATGGAATTTTCATAGGTGGGTCATCTCCTGTGAGCAGGTTTGTGGTTGCGTGATTTTGATGAACTTTCTATGAAGACTTCTATTTACTAGCTGGTAGACGGTTGAGTACGCTATTGTGCCCGACAATTCGAGATGCTTTACGAAGATTCTAAAAAGAGATTTTGAGAGGTTTGGTGAGTTAATGGTGCGAGATAATGGTAATAGAAAAGGAGGCATCCTTGTGGGTTCTACATTATGTTATTTTAACTTAAAGCTAAATATGGGAGCCGATCGTCTGTGGTTGTTTGCTTTTGCGATTTTTTATTATTGGTGGATTAATTTGAGTAAGAAAAGAAAAATATCAGGGGGTAATTCAAGCAAGAACTTGTTCAATGTGTGCTATATTTCGCCTTGTCAGTTTATGTGCAAGTTTGATAAGACTCAAAGTTTATGCTTCTTGTGGATGTGATGTACAAGGAAACAATTCAACCGGTTTCTTCTTTGAGAGGATGTTTATGTGCTATCAGACCTTTGGAGTTTGGCTATATTTGGGACCAGGTCAGAGTGGGTGACTCTCAACAATGGTACTAGTGCATTCAAGAATTAAAGTTTAGTGCTTAAGGACTTCGGGTTCGTTGTTTGGTTAAGGATCAATTTTTATAGTGGATTATAAAAGGGACTTGGAGTGTTCTATGTTATCGTCGGGTCTGCTTTGCAGTATTGGAGGAAAGGGAGAAATAGCTTTGGATTCGTGGAAGGTCTTGCATAATGGGTATACCGGTTAGGAATGGTGTTGTGCACTTGAGGAGGGTATGAGGTGGCTCAATTACTGCTTTTCCTCTAGTATCCACCTCCAAACTACTCGTATCTAGCCACAACTAACTCAATAATATCAATTATTGCTAAAGTAATCAACTACAATACATAAATTTACATTTCTCAAACTTTCCCCCAAAAAGTCAAAACCGATAACGGGCTCGCCTAGTCAAAACTCGAGGTTTGGACAAAATTCCATTAACCGATTCACTCCGAGCCCGAGTCTTTAATTAGTTTTGAAATATGACCCACATATGAGGTCTAAATTCTAATTTTCTAAAAATCCCTAATTCTTCCCGAACCCCCAATTTCACACCATTGAAATCCTAGATTTTAGGCTAGAAATTCATGAAATGTCATGGAAAACTGAAAGAAAGTGGGTTAGGATCACTTACCAAAGTTTTGGGCAAGATGGTCTTGGAAGAATCGCTTCTCAAGTTCTAGGATTTGAAAATTTGGAGAATGGAAGAAAATCCCGTCAAACTTAAGTTTTGAACAGTTGCTGGTGTCACATTTGTGACCCGGGGTTCACAAATGTGAACCCTGCAAATGCGAAAAAGACTTCGCAAATGCGAAGATTGGCTGAACCTGCTGACCACGCAAATGTGACCCAGTGTTCGCAAATGCGATAAAAAATACCACAAATGTGAAGGTGTCCCTCCCATCCCACTGCTCACAAATGCGATGGCCTCTTCGCAAATGCGAGCCGCCACACCTCGCCAATGCGAAGTCTGCACATCGGGAGCGGAAGGGTGTACCCTACCAGGAAGGGGTAGGCAAACAACATACAAAACCCTGGATGGTCAAATTGAACCTGGTTGTCGCTTCCCGCCGGTGCCATCTCGACGAAGTTTGGGATACCCCATACCCCATCGCTCTCTCAAATCCACTATCCCTACTTCCCATACGGGGGAGGGGGATGAACATTGTGCGGCTCAGCCCCACCATTGGCACTAAAATAGGCCACATTCCTCCCTAAGCGGAGTAAAATTTTGTCTATGGACGGAACCTCTCCATCTTCGGTCGACCCCGCATCTCCGGTGACTGGAGTGGGATTCTCAATCGCTAGACAGTTAGTAAGGAGATTATCAAAGGAAGAAAGACCAGTCATTTTCGCCGATAAAGAAAAAAAAAGAACTCACCAGAGGAAATAATAGGATTAGAAATTGCGATAGGCAAAAGATTGTCTAAAATGTAAAATAGCAGAAAGGAAGATATCCTGAAAATTCTCTCAAGATTAACGATGAAGTGTGAAAAACTAGAGATGTGATTCTCTCATTTATAAGGGGCATAAATTCCCCAAGCGCAAAACCCAACAGTCGCCATTCAAATCTAATAGGATGCGAAACGTCCCGATTTCCCAGAAATGTGTATCATAAAGACTGACTGATTGAAACGACGCTCCAGTCCCCAAATGACGTTTCGGTTGCAGAATCATCGTAACAGTTCGCATGTACTGACAAGGTATCCTCAGAAAACTCCAAAGTATGCAATATGACTAACACGCAAGATGGTAGGCAGACTCCTTCCGACTATGTTGTATATGCAATCCGCTCGTCGGTGTCGTCAAGTTACAACCTCGCCGAACGGAGGGACTAACTGTATTGGTGAAGAAATCAGACCATACCGACCAACACAACCACAACCCCTTTTTTAGTCAGCCTGTAAAAGAAGTCAACGAGACAACTTGACCCCATCGCCATGACCCTTCTTGTTTGTGAGGAGGCCACGCCCCTCACCCCGACAGATAAGCTCCCATGATCCTGACAAGATGCGTTATGGCTAAGGAAGGGCAGTTTTTCTCCGGACTATAACTATGCAAAGAGGGGAATTAGAAAAGGGGGGGGGGGGGGCTGGAGGGGAGAAAAGAAAGAACCATCTTGTAACCTAATTTCTCTCTAAGCAGAGGGATGTCAAACTTTACGTTAAATGAAACACGTTTTAATGTTTCTTCTATTTTGGTATTTAAAATTATGTTTCTTTATCTTCATATCTGATTTGAATTATGATTAACTACGATTTACCATTTTATTTCTGTGATTGATTTGCTTAAAAGAATTTTAACATCTTTTGGGTCAAACATTAGACATCATTATAACAAGTAGATTAATTAGCTTTGTCAGGATTAATGGGCAAATAAACCACGGGACAAGCTCCCAAAATGATGATGAGGAAGCACTTTCAGCTCGATTTGATCCTCTATTAGACGAACAATTGAGGCTAGTAAGTTGTTACCAACTTAAAGACGTTGTAGTATGATTAGCTGATAGGAGTTTGTTGTGGGGAAGTTGGAAAAGAAAAAACTCAATTGAATTAAATTAACATGATAAAGTGGCCTTGCACAGTCCAAGAAACCAATATTACAGGCTTAATGGATTGGCATATTCATCTGATATGGTGGTGAGAAACGGGAAGGGAACCAAAGTCTTTAGATGTATATCTCCATTATCTGCTGGGAATAAATCTTACCAGGGTGCATCGTATTCTTTTGTTGAAGTGAACAGTTGTAGATAAAATACATGCGACATGCTTAGCTCCTTTTGGTATCTGATAACGCCCAAATGTAGTTCTAAAAAGGATAAGTGATCGCTGCAAGTATAATTCGATCTAAAAGTCCGGAGTCGAATCCCACAAAAACTAAAGTTTAGCTATATCTATTTAATATCACTAAGAATACAAAATTGAACAATTTTCTTAATTATAAAGATTGAGATTTATATTTCTAACTAATTAACTAACAAAACTACAAAGAGGTAAAATTATCAGCTAACGAGACAAAGGGTTGGAGACTAAATTAAGGAGGTCTAGAGTTATGATTTTCCCAATTGACGGAATCCTTCTAGCTATGTTCCCTATAATTTTGCCAATATATTCGCTACTGATCGTGAGAACTTTAGGTGTCGTAATTCTCTCTCGAGCAACTACAACAATTTACTAGATATATTCTCTCGAACTACGCTAGTTGGCTTTATCTAACCGTGCATTATGACCACGTCAAGGCTTTGTTATTTCTAAACCTGCCTTTAAACCCACTGTATTGATTTCTCACATACGTTACAAGTGACGTTGTCCAAAAACTACCTAAATATGTACTCTCTCTCGAGCAATACACTTAGGCACAATCAATTGATGGTCATTCAATCAACAACAACAAACACGTAGTTGAATAAGTAGAGAAATCCAACGACTCAATTATATAAAAGCATAATAAGAATTTATCTTACAAAATGTTCTATCGAAACCCTAGATAACACATTAGCTATTCATAATAGTATTTAAAACTACAATATTAAAAATCATAACCAATAATGAAAAACTTGGAAGAGGAAGGAAAAACTCGTAGAAGAATTCTCCGCCTTGCTCCTATTGTGTCTCTGCCTCCTTAGGTCGAATCTGTGTCAAAAATTGGTCTCCTCCTTTAAAAATACCGTTTTTGCATGTATATATATCAAGTAGTAAAAAGGATAATTTTTTCAGTTATGCACGCCGCGGACGCGGTAAACCGCGGTACAAACGCGGTATTTGGCAAGTATACTGCGTCAGCCCGCCTCAGGTCCGCGATCGCGGTTTTGACCGCGTTTTTTACCCTATTCTATTCGGTATTTTGGAAAACGTAAAACATAAAAGTTGTAGTGTAGCCTTTGTGTTAGCTTTCTAATCATATATTGTAGATCTCAAATGGATTTCTGAGAGAAAAGTTATGTGTATTTTACTAGACAGTGTGCAATATGCATACTCGATTCTTCGTTTTGTTGCTCTATCATTTGTTGATCCCCGAATACGATCCTGGCTTAATTCCTTGGGCTTTTACTCAGACTTCAAAGCTCTGAATCACTTAAATTCGTTCCATAACATTTATATAGCTCGAAATTACTCCTGCAACGCATAAAATACACTGTTAGTGCAAAATACTGGCGATTAAAGCGCAAACTCAACTAAAGTGCAATAAATTAGAGTGTAATAATCAACTAAAATAAGTAATTATAGCCTATCATCAACATCTAGAAAATATATTTATTGTTTCATGTGGTGAACAAATATTCCAGTTATCTTATGGTGATTCTTGTGATGGTACTAATATATCGTCTCTTGTTACTTTCTTGAATCGTGAGTCTCCTGGAAATAACCTCTTTGCCCCTCAGGGATAAGGTCTGTGTACATACTACCCTCCTTAGTGTTAGGACTGAAAAATCGGGTGTCATATGGAAGCTAGTAAATCAAACCATCAACGACGATAAATCATGCAACAAAGAGAAATATACCAAAAGAGACACAAACATTTAACGTTATTCGGTCATTTGACCTACGTCCATGAGGGAGATGGGCAATCCACTATAATAAAATAGAGTACAAAATATCAACAAATTAATCTCACGAAGAGGCGAACACAAGTGACACACTAACACTTTTCCGGTAAAGTTCTCGCCCTAAAGTAGACTCTCAAACCCCATATGGCTACATTGTGGATACTACTGGATGAGAAGGAAAGATCCCCAATTTATAGAAGTCCAAACATTTTCCTACAAGAAAAAGAACTAGATAAATATAGGAAAATTATAATTTTCTTCTAGAAAGGAAACCCCAATTAAAGTAATTATATTATCATTTTCCTTTAAAAGATAGGAAAACCAAATATAGTAAGAAAATTATGGCAAAAACCTAAGAATTCTCCCCCTTGACCTGAATTTTCTAACAAAATAAACTTGATCCATCTTCTTCACATAGCCTTCAATATGTCGCATCTCCAAATCTCCACCATGAATTTTTCTCAACGTGCATAACACAACTGTCAAATTTCCCAAACAAAACTTACGATTATGATCAAATATATTACGGCTAGAACTGAACCCACCAAGATGAACCAGTCTTGAACCTTGCTCTGATACCACTTGTTAGGACTGAAAAATTAGGTGTCATTTGGAAGCTAGTAAAGCAAACCTTCAACGACGATAAATCATGCAACAAAGAGAAATATACCAAAAGTGACACAAATATTTAACGTGGTTCGGTCATTTTACCTACGTCCATGATGGAGATGAGCAATCAACCATAATAAAAGAGAGTATAAAATATCGAGAGAACAACCTCAAAACCAATTATGGTATGAAAATCTGAACAAACACCTAACACTCAGACCCCACTTGTGAAATTACACTGGCTGTTGTTGTTGTTGTTGTGGTGGTGGTGTACAAATAATTAAAGTAAAATTTCTCATTTGTAGTTGTTGTGCAGTCTTCCTGCATACCCTATCCAATGAGCAATCAGTTTACAGAATATTAGTTGATATAGATGGAATTTGGCTAAGCTTATAAGCTGGTCAAACTAGCTTATAAGCATATTTTGGTTTATCTACGCGTTTGGCTAACACCCAAAGTGCTTATAAGCCAAGTGCTTATAAGCTAAAATAAGTCATAAGTCTTAAGTTGGTTACCCCAACTTATGGCTTTTTAGATTATAAGCACTTTTAGTTTGACCAACACTCTTACTAGTTTATCCTTAATAATATTTTTTAATTCACAAAATACTTTTTCCAAAATAAATTTCTTTACCTTCTCTTCATTCCATATTCGTTGTTAATTATTTTCTTTACAAAAAAAAACTTTAATTTATAATTTTTTGAAAAAAAATCTATGGTATTTTAGATATTTTAACAAAAGAATAGCTTATCAGCACTTTTCAATCAAACACATCAACTGTTTATTATCAGTTTGAGCACTTCTATCCAAACACGTAAATGCTTATTTTACAAATCCGTTTCAGCACTTAAAAAGGCTTTTTAGCACTTCAAGCTTATCAACTATTTACAATCAGCTAATCCAAACGGGCTTATAGTCTACTTATAAATACATTTGTTGAGGCAGATAGTGCCCTAGTGCTTTTCCCTTAAAGGCAACACCTATTCCAATGATATTGGGATAGATGGGCATCATTACGATATTATCAGATAGGGTAGTTTGATGACATATTCAATCACATAAAAAATGAAACATACTCTTTCTCTCTATTTGTGTACTTTGCACCACTAGTTAACCATGTAAGCAAAAATACTATTTAAAAATATCGTACTCTATAGTTATAAGGTTCAGTAAAAAACTACTTACAAACATCATGATTTTATAGCTACAAAGTTTTGTCGAAACAACTAACGCAATTAGAAGATCTCTCTAGCATATAATACTCTGCATATCAATCCACCCTCAACTCCGATTGTTGAAGAGGAAAAATATCCCCACAATACAAAGGTACATCATTTCGCAAAAAATGATGTAGCATATCATTTCCTAATTGATGCTAGCAAATGTCGATGTCTCTTGAATTTGTGAGCGTCTCGATCCCCGATAAATAGATTCAGCCCTCACCATACTTAGCGCCACATTTTCTTCATCTACAACTACCTTTTAGATTCTCCTTTTCTCAAAATTTGAAGTAGGGCGTGCTTCTTCAACCATATCTTTTTTTCCTGTTCAGTTCCTCGATTAGTTTCTCTTTATGTTCGAGCTTCAAGTTTTCCACTTTCAAAGCCAATATCATACCTACTGTGAAGGTAATTGTCAATCTCGCGCTGCAGCAGTTAAGCTTGTGTAATACTTCAAGTTGTATACCTCCAATGACAGGAGGAATGCAATTAGATTCACGTTTGTTTAGAACCTCATTAGCATATTTTTCCATCTCAACACATGTGGTTACAACGTAGACCCTAACTTCTCAAGCTCAATCAAAGTACCAATGCTTGAATCAAGAACGTGTAGACCAGCAGAGGATGAAAAAGAGGTCGGTGACTCCATTTCCCACTTTAAGCAAACTAAGAAGAGATGCTAAAAGAAAATCCGACTCAGATAAATAGGGCTTGTAGAATAAATCCTAACTAATATTGCAAGTAAGCAAATACAACGACTCATAAGTAACAATAATCCAACTGAGAGGAAATTAAAGATCATCTTTCGTATGCGCCCCGGTTATACACTCCCTTCGTTCTACGAACCCTTGTTGATTCTGAACTTCGTTCGCGAAGGAATCAGACTTTTGACGGGCCAGCCCTTTTTTCTGCGCCGTTTTACCATGAAAGGAAAATGAGCTTTGATCCTCTGGGCGCCTAGTCAAGACTACTGATCATGCATTAATTGTAATTAGAAAAATAAAACTAGTTATAACTGTAAATTTCATGTATGAATCATTCAAAAAATTTCATTATTCGCAAGAAATCCTGATAACAAAATCAAACAGACGTAAATGACTTTTATTAGATCATCTTTCATATTTAAGACTACTGATTATACGCTAATTGTAATTTAAAAAAACTATAAAACTGTACTTTTCATGTATGAATTAATCAAAAAATTCGAAAATATTTATTCTTTGCAAGAAATCCAGGGTATAAAATCAAAACGTAGAAATAAGACTTTTGTTAGATCATCTTTGATATTCAAGACCAACTATTGATCATACGATAATCATAATTGACAAAAGAACTAGGTATAATTATAATTTGCATGTATGAATTAATCAAAGAATTAAGAAATATCCATTCTTCGCATGAAATCCAAAATACTTTCTGAAAAACCAATAAATAAGATCATCTTTCATGTTCAAGACTACTAATCATACACTAATTGTAACTAAAAAGTTACTTATATTGTACTTTGCATGTATGAATTAATCAAAAAATTCAAAATTGTTCATTTTCTTCGCAAGAATCCTAATTACAAAAACAAAAACACATGAAATAAGGCTTTTGTTAATGCATGTAAAACATAATTATAGGTGAGGAATTGGAAGAGAGATCGGCATACCTAGAAATTAAAGAAGAATGATTGACAAAAATAAATGGAGAGCTTTGGCTCTGTTGAACAATGATGGAATGTAACTTTGAGCTTCTTCAATCAAGGGCGGGTTAATCCAAATTTTCTACTATTATTTGTATTAGCAAGAGCTAGTAAGATATTAGTCATGTATTTACAATTCATTACCTTGGATCTTGTTGTAAAAACTTTCTTTTCTAATATGTAATTTTTAGTAGTTTAATTCAACGTTCTAAAATATTTCTAATATTAAAAAGCAAACATTCTTTGTGTTTTTTTTCTTTTCTTTTTTTACAGACTTTGTAATCGTTTCTACAAGCTTCAATATTGTCAAAGTGAATATATTATTATGTGTTCCATTAATATATTTTGGAACCATAATATTTTAGGCGGCCTAAAACAAAAGCTTTACTAGTCTCGCCTTTGATATACCCTTGTTTCGAGTCCAATTGAGTTAAGCGGTTAGTTAGTTCATTATTTATAATAGAAATGTACCCGCGCAATAAACATTATATTTTTTATCCATTCCGTTTTCGGGAGTTTAACTTGTATAAAGTAAAAATACAAGTCTTAAAAAGTGATGTCTACATACTTTACTACACTAGTTTCTTTTTTAGCATTACACACTAATTTAATTGATTTTAACATGTTTTTTTCGAGAATGAGCAAAAATTAAGTGCGATGTAGTATTTGACGTATATATGCATGTTTTTGAATAATTTACCACTCATTTTGGAAGTTTTTTGGTTGATCTAGCTGTTTTAAATATTGGTCTTGGCCTAATTAGTGAATTTTAGATGTTTAAAAAGCGATTGGACATTAGAGCGAAAGGAATATATCAAATTTGGAACGTAGTTGAAGACCGGCAGATCTATATTAGGATTTTTGGGGCACATCTCCTAGAAAGAAAACAAGATTTCCTGAGTAACTTTTTAATATTTTGTGATCCAATCCTTCTTCGGATTTCATATGTAACGGGAGCCTAATATACTCAACTTTCTATATTGTGCAATTGGTAACCATGCTAAAATTTTACATTGGTGCCCTAGTTCAAGACTTCATGGCCACATATAAATATAATAAGTATTTAATTTGTACTTTGCAGCTCACTTTTTTCCATTCTATTTCTTTTTCTTTTTCACTTTCTTATTATTTTTCTTTTTCTTTTTCTCTTCTTCTGTCACGACCTGAAAATTCAGTTATCGGGACCATAATGACGCCTAGTATTTCACTTGCTAGGCAAGACAATATTAGAATAATTTATCGAGTTTTAACAATTCATATTAAATAATGATAAAGAAGCTGAAATAACTACACCAAATCTAAGATAAAAGTGAGGAAAACTATATCAGTTGAAATAACAAATACAACACTGGATCTGATGTCACAAGTGCACGAGCCACTAGAATAATACACGTAAAGGTTTGAATAAAGGTAAAGTTGTTTGACAGAAAGTGCACAGGTAAAAATAAAAAGAGGGGGACTTTAGGGGCTGAAGACGTCGAGCAGTTGTACCTCAATTCTCCACTCAATCGCTAAATCGAGCAACCTATGGGCCGCCGCTAACTCCAAAATCTGCACAAGAAGTGCATAATGTAATATGAATACAACCGACCCCATGTACTCTATAAGTGCCGAGACTAACCTCGACAAATTACTAACAAGGCTAAGGCACTCCTTAAAAGAACATGTACGCCGTATAAAAATAGTGGCAGGAAAGAAGATACAGTAACGAATTAAAGCAATTAATACATGAAAAATAACTCAGCCTCCAAAGGAAAACCAGTAAAGTCCAAAAATACAAGTCCTTAGAGTATTGAATGAAATACCGAAGCCAACACAACAAGATAAGGAAATAGAAACATATAGACTACTGTGGCATGCAACCCGATCCCACCATGCAATATAATCCTCCCTTATTCCACCATAATAATATCAACAATAATAAATAAATTAATATATGTTGCAATGCGCAACCCGATCCCACCATATAACAGATTCTATATCATAATTCACCCTTATTTCACCATATCAATCCATCCTTATTCTATCTGTTATGGTGCGCAGCCCGATCCCATTGTATCAATATAATTTTCACCCTTATTTCACCATATCAATCAACCCCCATTTCACTTGCTGGGGCATGCAACTCGATCCCAACTCGATCCCACCGTATAGTATGAATAAATCAATAAGTGCATTTAATTTAACAATTTAAATCACTAGAGTCATTTACGAGTAATGGACATGAAGCAGAAACAGAAAGGATTCTCATCTTAAATAAAGAATCTGTTACAATGAATACTAAACATCAAGACAATTTAATTAATGACAACTAAGGTTAGATTAAGTCATTAAAGGAAAATATCAGCGAGTCATGAAAGCATGGGAATATATAACATTTTTAATACGAGAATATTAATTGACAAGTAGAAAATAAACGCATGAAAAGCATTTAAAGCACATAGCAGTTAAGGCATGAAAGGAAATGTGAAAAAATAGGGAAACAAGCAATTTGGCGATGTATAAGCACTCTTCACCTCGTATATACGCTGTAACACATGAATTTCACATAGCACATAGTTCAAGGGTTCCTAATTCCCTCAGTTAAGGTTAAACCATACACTTACCTCACTCCGCAGTCAACTCAGAGCTCTACGAGGCCTTTCCTCTAGAATCTTCCAAACCACTTGTATCTAACCAAAATTGACTCGATAATGTCAAATAATGCTAAGGAAATCAATTACAATGCATAATGTTAGGATTTCCACACTTTTTCCAAAAAGTCAAAGCAAGTGAACCCTGGGTCCTCTTGATCAAAACCCGAGATTCGGATCAAAATCCATTTAACCATTAACCCCGAGCACGGTTATGTAATTAGTTTCAAAATTCGATCCCAAATTGGGGTCTCAATATCGAATTTGCAAAAAACATCAATTCTTCCTAAATCCCTAGTTTTCTACCAATGGAAGAACAAAGATTAAGGCTTACAAATTAATGGGTGATGTTAGAAATGGAAGAAAATGAGTTAAAGTATACTAACCTATAAATTGGTGCTGAAATTTCTCCTCCAAATTGCCTCTAGGCTGATCTTTGATGGAGAGATTCTGAAAATAGTCAAATTCCGAATTTGAAACATTCAAGTCACTGGGCATCAGGTGTTCATTGCGATCGCATGAAACCTGACGCGTTCGCGAAGAGCATTCTTATCTATCATACACGATCGTGAAGTACCCTACACGTTCGCATAGGTTTAATTCCCCATACCTCCGTGTTCGTAAGCCTAGGCTCGCGTTCGCGCACAGTAACACATTTCCCATCCCCCACCCCTCAAAGCTATGCGTTCGCGTTCGCGTTCGCGTTCGTGAGGACGCATTCACGAAGGGGCAGTCCCCCCGCTGCTTCGTGTTCGTGCCCGAAGCATTGAATTCGCGTAGGGTAAAACCACCCCAGTCGCGGACCTTCTTGTCAACATAACTCTTCTATCATGAATCACCTTGACCTTGTCCATTGCATCCTGAACCATATCAGTACCTAGCAGTCTGGCCTCGCCCGGCTCAAACCAACCCACGAGAGACCTTCACCTCCTACCATATAGAGCCTCATATGGTGCCATCTCAATACTGGACTGGTAGTTGTTGTTATAAGCAAACTCCGCCAGTGGCAAGAAATGATCCCATGAACCTCCAAACTCAATCACGCACGCACGGAGCATATCCTCTAAAATCCGAATAGTGCGCTCGAACTGCCTATCAGTCTGGTGGTGAAATGCTGTGCTCAGCTCCACCCGAGTACCTAACTCCTGCTGTATGGCTCTCTAGAACCGTGAAGTGAACTGAGTGCCTCTATCTGAAATGATGGAAACTGGAATACCATGCAGCCGAACTATCTCCCTGATATAGATCTCCGCCAGCCGTTCCGATGAATAAGCAGTGCTCACCGGTATGAAATGGGCGGACTTGGTCAGCCGATCCACAATAACCCAAATGGAATCAAACTTCCTAACAGTCCGTGGAAGTCCAGATACAAAGTCCATGGTGATGCGCTCCCATTTCCACTCTGGAATCTCAATCTGCTGCATCAACCCACCCGGACGCTGATGCTCATACTTCACCTGCTGGCAGTTAAGGCATCTAGAGACATAATCAACTATATCCCTCTTCATCCGCCTCCACCAGTAATGTTGTCTCAAGTCCTGATACATCTTCGCGGCACCCGGATGGATGGAATACCGCGAGCTATGGGCCTCTGCTAGAATCAGCTCTCGAAGGTCATCTACATTGGGCACACAGATACGCCCCCGCATCCTCATAACTCCATCATCCCCAATGGTAACATCTCGAGCATTACCACGCCGAAATCTATCCTGAAGGACAAGCAAATGAGGGTCGTCGAACTGACGCTCCCTGATGCGGTCAAATAGAGAAGACCGAGAAACCACACAAGCCAGAACCCGGCTGGGCACTGAAAGATCCAGTCTAACAAACTGTCTAGATAAAGCCTGAATATCCCTCGCCATAGGCCTCTCTGAAGCTGGTAGATATGCGAAACTCCCCGAACTCTCTGCCCCCTGACGACTCAAGGCATCGGCAACCACATTAGCCTTGCCCGGATGATAGAGAATAGTAATATCATAGTCCTTCGGTAGCTCCAACCATCTCCTCTGATGCATATTCAGGTCCTTCTGCTTAAGCAAGTGCTACAAGCTCCGGTGATCGGTGTAGATCTCACAAGGAACCCCATACAAGTAATGACGCCAAATCTTCAAGGCGTGAACAATGGCGACTAGCTCCAGATCATGAACATGATATGTCTTCTCACGTACCTTCGGTTGTCTGGACGCGTAAGCAATCACCCTACCATCCTCGCATCAATACCGCACCGAGCCCAACTCGTGAGGCATCACAATATACCGTATAGGACCCCGAACCCGTAAGTAACATCAAGATAGGGGCCGAAGTCAAAGCTCTCTTCGAGCTTTCGAAAGCTCGCCTCACACTCATCTCATCCACCGAAAAGGAGCACCCTTTTGGGTCAATCGGGTCATAGGTGCTGCATCGAAGAGAACCCTCTACGAAACGACGGTAATAGCCCGCCAAACCAAGGAAACTCCGAATCTCAGTAGCGGAGGAGGGTCTGGGCCACCTCTGCACGGCCTCCACCTTCCTCGGATCCACTCGAATACCATCGCTCGATACCACGTGGCCTAAAAATGCCACTGAACTCAACCAGAATTCACATTTAGAGAACTTGGCATATAGCTGCTTCTCCCTCAGAATCGAAGCACTATCCTCAAATGCTGCTCGTGCTCTTCCCGACTCCGGAATATACTAGAATATCATCAATGAAGACAATCACGAACGAGTCCAGATAAGGCCTGAACACACTGTGCATCAAATGCATAAATGCTGCTGGGGCATTAGTCGACCCAAAAGACATCACGAGGAACTCATAGTGACCATACCGGGTCCTGAAGGCAGTCTTCGGGATATCTGGCTCCCGAATCTTCAGCTGATGATACCCAGATCGCAAATCAATCTTAGAAAATACCTTTGTGCCCTGTAGCTGGTCAAACAAATCATCAATGCGAGGAAAAGGATACCGGTTCTTCACTGTAACCTTGTTCAACTGACGATAGTCAATATACATACGCATAGAACCATCCTTTTTCTTCACAAACAACACAGGAGCACCCCAAGGCGAAACACTGGTTCGAATGAAACCCTTACCCAATAACTTCTGTAACTGATCATTCAACTCCTTCAACTCAGGAGGAGCCATACGGTACAGTGGAATAGAAATGGGCTGAGTGCCCGGCAACAAATCAATAGCAAAATTGATATCTCTGTCGGGCAACATGCCCGGGAGATCAGCTGGAAATACATCAGAGAAATCACGTACCGCTGGGTCGGAATCAACAGAAGGAGTGTCAACACTGACATCCCTCACATAAGCTAGATAAGCTGCACACCCCTTCTCAACCATACGCTGAGCTTCGAGAAAGGAAATAACACGGCTAGGGGTGTGATCTAGAGTACCACTCCACTCAATAAGTGGAATGCCTGGCATAGCCAGCGTCATAGTCTTGGCGTGACAATCAAGAATAGCATAATGGGGTGACAACCAGTCCATGCCCAGAATAATATCAAAATCGACCATCCCGAGCAACAATAGATCCACTCCGGTCTCAAAATCACAAATGGTAACCAAACACGACCGATATACACGGTCCACAGCCAAAGAATCACGCACCGAAGTGGAAACATAAATGGGGGCACTCAAAGAATCCCGAGGCACACCCAGATGAGAAGCAAAATAAGAGGACACATATGAAAAAGTGGAACCAGGATCGAATAGAACTAATGCCCCTCTGTGACTAACCAGAATAATACCTATGATAACAGAATCAGATGCAACAGCCGCAGCACGATCAGGAATAGCATAGAATCTTTCATGTCCCCTCTCTCAAGGGCGGCCTCTGACACCCTCATCCCCGCCCCTGGCTGGCTGGGCAGGTGGAGTGGAAGATGGGGTTGGAATGATGACCTGCTGACCTTGTGAACTACGCTGAGGCTACAAAGACTGTGGAGGCACTCCTCTTCTACGCCTGAGGCACTACCTGACCAGGTGGCGAGTATCCCCGCACTCAAAACAAGCTCTAGGAGGATGCGGTGGCTGTGACTGACCGACCTCACCCCCACTAGTCTGACCCTTGGAGGTACCGCGCAGGTGGCGCACTAGAAACTAGGGGAGCATAATAAGGCTCCTGAGATGCTGGAAGAGCTACAGTACTACCGGCTGACGACAATGCTGAATAAACTAGACGACCGGAATAACCTCTGCCAAAACGACCGGCTGCTGAAGTGCGGGCACCACAGAAATGGCCCGACTCACGAGACCTCTTGGCCTCTCTCTCTCCCCGCTCTCTAGGGAGCATACTCTCGATCCTCCTGGCAATGCTCACTGCCTGTTGATAAGGTGTATCCGTCTCCAACTCTCTGGCCATGATGTACCGGATCGGCGGAATAAGGCCCTCAATAAATTTTTGCACCCTCTCCCGGACCGTGGCCACCAAAGCTGGTGCATGCCTAGCGAGACGGGTGAAACTGATAGCATACTCCGATACTGACATGGAGCCCTGTCGCAACCGCTCAAAATCCAAGCGCCAAGAATCCCTAAGGCTCTGGGGAACAAACTCCCTCAAAAACGGATCTGAAAACTGCGTCCAGGTCAATGAAGCAGACTCCTCTGGACTATCCAACTCATACGTGCGCCACCAATCATAAGCGGCCCCACGAAACTAAAAAGCAGTGAAGGAAACCCCGCCGGTCTCCACAATCCCCATGGTACGAAGAATACGATGACATTCTTCCAGAAAACCCAATGCATCATCTGAAGCCAAACCACTGAACACTGGAGGGTCATATTTCTTGGACCTCTCCAATCTATGCTGCTCGTCCTCGGAGGCAGCTGGCCCACCTCCGGGCTATGCTGGGGCGGCAGGAGGCATAACCATAATCTCTTGAACCTATCCCACTGGCACTCGCTGCTCAGGTGTAACGGCTGCGGGAGTCTGGGCCCCTCCCCCGGCCTGGGTTGTAGCTGCAGTGAGAGGAAGCAACCCTGCCTAAGCCAAAGTGGTATACATACTCATGAACTAGGCCAGGGTCTCCTGGAGTGCTGGAGTAGTAGCAGCTGTAGTCGGTGTACCAGGTGCCTGCGCTCCAACCTGATCCACCGGTGGCACCTCAGCGGCAGCGTACGCGGGTGCTGCGGTTGCACCTCGGGCGCGTCCTCATCCTCTACCTTGGCCCCGGCCTCTGACGGCGGCAGCAGGGGGCGCGGGTACCTGATCCTCGCAAGTAGCACGTGTCATCACCGTCTGTGAGAGAATAGAAAGCAGTAGTTTAGATTTGGTGCCAAAAATGTCGCACGACAAGGAATCCAAAAGAAATGAAGAGTTTTCCTAAACAGTTACATAGCCTCTCATAGATAAATACAGACGTCTCCGTATCGATCTGTGAGACTCTAAGTAACCGGTCTGTGTCCCGTGACTCCTATGAACCTAGAGCTCTGATACCAACTTGTCACGACCCTAGTTCACCAATCATGAACATATCATGACGGCACCCAGTTCCCGCAACTAGGTAAGCCTAACACATTGCGGAATATACAAGTTTATGAACTTTAAACAAGAAATAGAGGAAAAACGATATAAGCAGTTTAAATAATAATGAATCTGAAATAACATCAATAAAGTGATGCAGACAATTTAAGCTAACAACAAGTAACTAACTCAATAAAACTCAATCAGCGAGTCCAGGACTTGTGGGAATTGAACCCACAGTCCCACTCTATAATCAATAATCCGGGAGCTACGGGAATTGAACCCGCAGTCCCAATAACAGTATCTCTGGGTCGCCGGGAATCGAACCGGCAGTCCATGCCTCAATACCTCAAGATGTGTCTCAATGATCTCAGGATCTCCGGGAATCGAACTCGCAGTCCACCAACACAACAAATAAAGAAACGCACAGAGAAAAATATAATATGCTTAACTACAACTTCACCGAAACTAGTGCCAACAATTATCAAGAAGTTCAAGTAAGGCAATTAGGCAATTAGACAGTTATATCCTACCTAATCATGCTTTTCTAACGAATACCGGGTAAATGTAACAATTTAATCATCTAAGAACAGGAATATCACTAATCGGACAATTCAAGTAAAGTGTGTTACAACAACCAGCGCATGTACATGCCTGTCACCTCGCGTACAAGGCATTTAAACTATCACATAATATCCTAGGGGTGAAAGTTCCCCCACACGAGGTTAGACATGCCACTTACCTCGACTCCGGTACAAAATCGCTAAGCGACAACTCTCTTGCCGCGAATGTCGGCCTCCACATGTGTAGTATCTGATAAAAATCAATAGAATCACATCAAAATAAGCCAATTGGGCATTACCCAACCAAAATAATTCAAAATACACCAAAACCCACAAGTTGCCAAAACCCGACTTTCGGTACGCTTCTCGAAAAATTATGAAAGTTATATATTCGGGTTCCTTATCTCAACACGAGTCCGTGCATATAAAATTTATCCAAATCGGACTCCGTTTGCCCATTCAAATCAAAGATTTTCTAAAATTTAGGTCTAGGGCTAAAACCCTCCATTAATCCTCCAATAACAGTGAAATAATCACGGATTCCATGATAAACTAACGAATTAAGGCCAAGAAACTTACCCCCGATGATTTCCCGATGATATCCCAGCGATTCCCCGTCAATTTCCTCTCTTGGAGCTCAAAAATGGCAGTTTTGGGTATGAGGCCGCGTCTGAAATGTTTCTGGACTTAAAGTCACTACCAGGCCAATTAACCCTACGCGATCGCAGCACTGGGCTCGCGATCGCGATGCACAAATTCCTGGGGCTTGATTTTTCTTTTACGCGATCGCAGCCTTTGGCACGCGATCGCAGTGAACAGCCAAAGATCCCTACGCGATCGCAACTCCAGCCCTGCGATCGCATTGCATCCGGACTTGACCTTACGCGATCGCGCGAACCCAAATGCGATCGCACTTCATTCCGACATTGGCCTACGCGATTGCAGACATCACCACGCGATCGCTATACACCTAAATGCTGCTTTACGCGATCGCATTCAAAACTTCGCGATCGCGAAGAACAACCTGCCTGCAATTTATTGCAGCAAATTCCAGTAGTTCATTTTGGCTCAAGATGGTCCGTTTGGACCCCCGAATTAATCCTGAGGCCCCCGGGACCTCAACGAAAACCACCAACATACTCCAAAACACGATACGAACTTGTTCCAATCATAAAAACACCATCCTAAACATCAAAATCACCATTTCACACCGATTCAAGCCTAAGTTTCTTCAAAACTTCCGAAATCAACATTCAATCAAAAACACGACCAAAAGACGTCCGAATGACCTAAAAATTTGCGGACATATCCAAAATCACATAACGAAGCTACAAAAATTGTCAGAATTCCATTCCGACCCCCGGATCAAAATCTTACCTATCGTTCGGATTCGCCAAAATTTCAAACTTCGGCATTTCAAGCCTAATTGAGCTACGGACCTCCAAAATACATTCCGAACGCACACCCAACCCTGAAATCACCTAACGGAGCTAATGGAACCATCGGATTTCCGTTCCGAGGTCGTCTTAATACTATTCTGACTACGGGCCATTTTCCAACTATAAAGCTTCTATTTAGGGACTAAATGTCCCAAAACACTCCGAATTCCAGAACCGACCCTTTCGGCAAACCACAAAGTAGAAATGAACTTAGGGGAACAGTTAAATTGGGGATCAGGGCGTAATTTTCAAAAACGACCGGTCGGGTCGTTACACAACTGGTACTGAATCCACGGAAGGAACCTTCGCACCGAAATCATGGATATAAGCCAAATAAGCTAGACACCGTTTCTTGACCATAGGTCGTGCCTTCATATACGAGATAACCCTGCTATTATAATGGAAAAAAATCTCCCTCAACTCTAATCGAGGCGACCCCGTCTAGGCTAAGGTCACCATCTTGGCGTGCCAATCTAATATAGCATGATAAGGTGGTAGCCAATCCTTCTCTAAGATGACATAAAAATCTACCATATCAACAAATAGGAGATCTACGCTAGTCTTAAGACCCCCAATAGTAACCACACATAAATGATAGACGATTTACGATAATAGAATATCCTACATGTGTGGACACATATATAGGAGCACTCAAAGAATCACGAGGCACAACTGGATATGAATCAAAATAAGATGACACCTAGTAATAAATAGAGCCTTGATCAAATAGAACTGAAGTATCTATATGGAAACCTGGAACAATACATGTGGTAATAGCGTCATATGACTCGGCCTCAGACCTGGCTAGAAAGCATAAAATCGAGGTTGGTACCCACCTTTATGAACTACGTCTCTAGGATGACCTTTATAGCTAAGCGGGCGGTGGGCACCTGCCCCTGGCTGGCTGAGGGGGTGGTAGAGCAACCAATGCCTGAATCATAGCATGAGAACTCTACTGTGGAATGCTACCCAATAATCTTAGATAGGTCCTCCTGATATGCCCAAAACTACCCTCAAAACATTCATCCTGCTGTTGTGGCTGTTGAAACTGAGGCTAACCCGAACGGGCTGGATAACCACAATGATAACTCTAAATTGGAGGTGCACTGGTGGGAGCTAATGGTGCACTATAGGCTGGCTACTCGGTATAAGGTAATAAGGACCACGAATCCCTAAATCACTATGAGATGCTTAAAGCGCTGACTGAAATGGCCTGGGAGAATGGACTCTACCAAAAGTACACCTGCCTCCAGATGAGGCACCACTAAAACAACCAGAATGGTAAGTCCTCCTATGGGACACCTGCCCTCTCTCCTGAGTACAAACCATCTCGATCTGTCTAGCAATGTTTGTTGCCGTCTGAAAGGAAAAATTACTCCTAGCCTCCTTGGCTATCTATACCTTGATAGTGTAGATGATTCCACCAATAAATCTCATCACCCTCTGCCTATCAGTAGGAAGCAAGATAAAGGCATAACGAGCTAGATCTAAAAAATAAGTCTCGTACTGAGTAACAATCATACTACCTTGTCGGAGACGCTCAAACTGCCTGCGGTAATCCTTTCTCAGTGTGATAGGGAGAAACTTCTCTAGAAATAGCTGTGAGAACTGCTCCCATATAAGTGCAGGTAACCCAGCTGCTCTAGTAAACATATAATCTCTCTACCACCTTTTGGCGGATCTTGCCATCCGAGACACAGCAAAATCGACCCTATTAGTCTCAACTATACCCATGTTCATCACTTCATGATAGTGATCAAGATAATCCTGTGAGTCCTCAAAAGGTGCACCACTAAATTGAACTGGAAAGAGCTTTGTAAACTTGTCCAATCCAAATAAAGCGTCAGAAGACATGCCGGTCCTATCACCGACATGCGCCGCAGCAACCCCCTGAACTACCCTAACTAGCGGGGCTACTGAAGTCTTATAATGGGGGGCCATTTGCTTGGAGTATGAGTAGCATGAGTCACTACTCCTCTCTCAGCGTGGGAGACGGCTGGTGCCACCGAAAATGTACAGACCTGGGACACACTCTCCATAAGGCCCACTAAACGGGCTATAACGTCCTGAAGCACTGGAATGGTTACAAACCCCTCCGGGACCTGAGCTAGTCCAACATGTATAGTGTGAGTTGGAACCTCATCATAGAAATCTACCTCAGGCTCCACTACCGGTACTGCTGCTTAAGCTCTAGGTTAAGATCTGCCTCTGCCTCGGCTTCTGGCGCGACCTCGACCTCGACCTCTACCCTTAATAGGAGCTGCCACTAGGGCTTCGGCTGTTGTCCAACTATAGATGTAGTACATGTTCTCGCCATCTGCGAGAGAACAAGAATACAAGAGTTCAATCATCAATGATAGAATAAATCACACAATAGAGAAGAATGAAAGTGAAATTGTTCCTAAACTCCATAGCTTCTAGAACATAAGTATAGACGTCTCTGTACCAATCCTCCAAACTCTACTAAGCTTGCTCGTGACTCGTGAGACCTAATAAATTAGTGTTCTAGTAGCAACTTTTCAGGATTTGAAAATCCCACCCTCAGGACCGTGATAGTGCCAAAGAACTCACTTGTTAGGCAAGCCAACATTAGAATAATTTATCAATTTTTAACAATTCAGATTAAATAATGATAAAGAATCTGAAATAACTACAATAAATCTAAGATAAATTGCGGAAAACTATATAAATAGAAATATCTAATACGACTCTGGATCTAGTGTCACAAGTGCACAACCTACTAGAATAGTACACATAAAGTTCCAAATAAAAGTGAACGTGTATGAGAGAAAGTACACAGCTAAAAATAGAAATAAGAGGACTTCAGGGGCTGTGAATGCCGAGTAGTTGTACCTCAAGTCTCCATTGAATCGCCAACCCGAGCAACCTACGTACCGCCCTAGGACCGATTCCAACATCTACACAAGAAGTACAGAGTGTAATATGAGTCAACTGACCCCATGTACTCTATAAGTACTCAGCCTAACTTCGACAAAGTAGTGACGAGGCTAAGGCAACACTTACAATAACCTGTATGCAGTATAAAATAGTGGCAGGAAAGAAGATACACTAACAAATTAAAGTAGTTATTACGTGAAAAATAACTCAACCTCTAAACAAAACCAGTAAATAACAGAAATACCTATCCTTAGTCTCGAATGAAAATACCAAAGCCGACACAACATGATAAGGAAATAGAAACACATAGACTATTGCGGTGCACAACCCGATCCCACCATACAACACAATCCTCCCTTATTCAATCATAATAATATCAACAATAATAAATAAATATATGTTGCGGTGCGCAACCCGGTCCCATCATATAACAATTTTTGTATAATAATTTACCCTTATTTCACCATATAATTCCACCTTTATTTCACTTGTTGCGGCATGCAACCCGATCCCACCATATAGTATGAATAAATCAATAAGTGCGTTTAATATAACAACTTTAATCACAAGAGTCCTCTACGAGTAATGGATGTGAGCACGTGATTTTTTTTCCCTAAGCAATTAAATTCCAAAATATATAAAAATAATACAAAAAATGATTTTTGTTTGCAATTATGTGATTTGGTTGAAATACTAGTATTTGTTCGAAAATAAAATTGAAATACGAAATAGAAAAGGAATTAATTAGGAAAAATAACACAAAATATTAAAAATTAGAAAATTAAGTAAAAATACAAAAATACCGGAAAATAGAGTAAAAATATAAAAATATTGAAAAATTAAGGGAAAAATGCAAAAATGAGAAATAAAAGAGTTATAAAACAAGTACAAAGGCAAAATGTACAAAATATAAAAAGAAGATACAATAAAAATAAATAAAATACAAGTTAAAAAATAATAAAATACAAAAATATAAAATAATATAATATGATGATTGGGCCAAATGCACAAATACACAGCTCAAACATATGGTACACGGACCAGACCCAAATTTTGACCGGCCATCTCCCTGGCATTAACCAAACGACACCGTACCAGCACCAATAAATTTGGACCATTGATCTTACTTGATCAACGGGCGAGATAAGACGGTGCACCTCTTAATTAAATGACGCCGTGTGTCAAATTAATCACAGCCGTTCATTATGGTAGATCTAATGGCTGAGACCAATGAGCGACTAAATGAAACGATGTAGTTTAAGGAAATCAATCTTGACCGTTCAAACAACTTGATCTAACGGACTCCATGAGATCTCCCATTAATTCATACGACAATGTTTAGGCACAGATGATCATGGTCATTCATTTCAGTTGATCCAATGGCCAGGATTCATCAACCCAGGATCGAAATATATACTTCCCTCTCCCGTTTAGCCGTCATTGTACATACACACATACATACTCATATTAACCCTAGTCGCCCTAAGGTCTTCTTCCTTCTTCCTCCAGTCTCCCATGGAGACCACCGGAGACTGCTACAGTCTCCATTCCGGCCAACACCAGGCCACCAAACACCTTTTCCCACCCTTAAACCACCTTCAAACCACCCTAGAACTCCATTAACCACGATCAAAAACAAAACTAACCCCATTCTTGAAATCCAGGTCGCCGAAACCCTAGCTGAAGACCACCCCAAAGTACGAATCAGACCACCAAAATAACACCCTATGATCGTCTTTAAAAGATCTTTCACCCCATCTAAGTGATTTCCCTCGAATCTACCTCTAACTCTTCGAATAAGCAAAAAACACTCGCCGGAACCCTACTCCGGCGAGTACCAAAAACAAGTCCCACCCCAAAACACCACCCTAATAGCTCCATATCTCTCCCCTTACACCCAAAAGCAAACCCTAATGACCTATTGTGGAAATCTAACACCCCAGAGACCAATCGTCTCTAAGGGTCTCTGAAAATCAAGAAAATGAAAAGATCGAATAAAAAAGAAGAAAAAGAAGAAAAGAAAGAAGAAAAAGGAAAAAGAAAAAGAAAATGAAAAGAAAAGCCTAAAGCTAAGTACCCTACCCCTCATTTTTAGTTGTTCATCTTCTCTGAAACATGATTCTTTCTGTCTTTTATTTTTTTTGTAATTTTGTTCTATTAACTGCTTCACATGTCTATCATGCTCAGAACTTGAAACTTATCCTACGCATGCTTTCTATCTCTGTCTTTACATCTTGATTCATACTTGCCCTGAATCTTATGCATGCCTGAAGTCATCTGAGTATTTCTAGGTTTTGACAGCAACTGCTAGTTTTTTAAGTTCAAAAACTCTAAAGACTATCTGAAACTCACTCGAGCCCACGTGGCTCCAAACTATACATGCACATGACTTTTAAAACATCATACGAACTTGCGTGCGCGATCAAATCACCAAAATAACACATATAACTACGAATTTAGCATCAAATCAAATAAAATTCTCAAGAACACTTTAAGTTTCTATTTTCTCAACCGGACATCCGAATCACGTCAAACCGACTCTTTTCTCACCAAATTTCACAGACAAGTCTTAAATATCATAATGAACTTGTTCAGGCTTCGAACCAAAAATACGGACCACATACCAATAAGATCGATTATTAACCAAATTCTTAAAACCAATAGATCTTGAGCCTTTCAATTTTTAAAAATTCATATCTCGAGCTAGGACCTTAGAATTTGATATCGGGCATATGCCCAAGTTCTATATCATTAAGGACGCATCGAGACTGTCAAAATAGGGGTCTGAGTTCGTTTATCTAGAATATTGATCGAAGTCAGGTAAAATCAACTTTTAAGGCAAAAATTATTATTGTTATCAACTTTTAACATATCCGGAAACACGTTAGGACTGCGCATATAGATTGAGAAGGGAATAGAGATTTCTATGTCGTAACAGCGCATAATTGAGTTCTAAAATATAAGATGACCCTTTGGGTCATCGCACTTAAAATTACTAATCGTTAAATAAAAAAGTTAGTAATGTTATTCGAAATTTTGTGGGCCCTTGAATAAAAAAGTTCAATATTGATAGTCGAATTTTTGTGGGCAGGGTTGAAAGTTGAATGCTAGAAAGTTGAGTTTTGATTACGCGAGGAAGTTTGTTAAACTCCTCACATGAATCACGAATCTAGCTATTCAACAATTGCGACAACACTACACCAATTTTTTTGTCTGTTTGTCCTCTTTTGCTTTATCCTATTGCCCTATTCTTTATTCTAATTTACAAATCATGCTATTAGTGACGGAGTTCAATTGAATCTTCAGCATCTATATGTGTAAATAGAGTAAAATTAAATTAAACCAAAAAGGTGAATTCTTACAGTTTTTTATTTGTGAATACTGTCAAAACCATATCAAAATTGTAATCCCTCTTCAAAAATGTAGTTGTATATTCTCTTTTATTTAATTGAAAATGAAATTTGTTTACAGCTTGTTTAGATGGTTGTTATCTATCGTATTTTTATGATAAATATGATATTTGTTTTTATTGTTACTTAAATTTTATTATATCATATCATTATCAGTCGTTACATAACGACGAAATGTGTCACTTTATGTAATGATCGATTTGGTGTGATCGCGTCGTTACCTTGTCTTTTTCTCTCAATCTCACCCTTTATTATTATTAAATAATTTTATTTTATCATTTACCCTACCCTTTTATATAGTAATTTATAATTTTATCATGTATCATAATTTTTTTTTAATAAAATTACAAGTTTATTCTTCTTATTACTGGTCCATGATACCGTGGAACGATTACAAACGATACAACATATCCAAACATTATATTTACCAAACAATACAATACAATACAATGCAGTACGATACGATACATTATGAAACGTTGCGTAACACTATCCAAACAAGCAGTTAACTTTCAGAAGTAATGTGTTTTTAGAATAATAAACTTGCATAATCATAGAATTTTGTTCTAGTTCACTTTTGAAATATCTGATTTTTTTATATTCGAAATATAACATTAAATGTAAAGTATGTTCTTCATGTGTAATTTACCGTTTTCTACTTTTCTTACTGTACTTGAGCACTTTCGGTTAAGTAGGTATCAAAGTATACTTTTACTTAAGAACGTATTTTTGTACAAAATATAGTTGCACAACAACAACAACAACAACAACAACAACAACAACAACAACAACAACAACCCACTTAGTGGGGTCTGGGGAGGGTAGTGTGTACGCAGACCTTACCCCTACCCTAAGGTAGAGAGGTTGTTTCCAAATAGACCCCCGGCATCCTTCCCTCCAAGAACTACCCACCTTGCTCTTGGGAGACTCGAACTCACAACCTCTCGGTTGGAAGTGGGGGTTGCTTACCATCAGAGCAACCCCTCTTGTCAAAATATAGTTGCACGTGTTTTGCTATTTTTATATTATTGAGTATATTGGAATTATCTATTCCAATTTCTTTAATCACTATCTGCTCCCATTTACAAGAAACATATTGTTTCTCATCTTATTAAAACATCTGTTAGCATTTTGTTATTTATCATACATAAAATTAAGAAATGAAAGAGAAATCACATATGCAATTTGCATCAATATTTCATTAGATTTGTTATGCATAGGTATTAACAAAAACAAAACTCCATACAAAAAACAAAAAAAATTGATCTTTACCAGTTCAATGCTAATACTAGCTCGAAATAAGTATACATATTAAAAAATTTGTGCATGTTCTTTCTAGATCTAGTAATAACATGATCAACGACATTAATCTTTTTATTCGTTTTTAATTAATTTAATCCCTCATTTAGGAAAAAGACAATGCTCACTTCTGACAACTTGGTTATAATATGGAAAGCAATGGGCATATCTGTCCTAAAACTCCCGTGGTCTGACTCTTCCTTATATTTCAGTATAGCACGAGCTTAGTGTACTGAATTGTTCTTTTTTAATAGAAAAAATATTTATACATTCAAATAAAAGTATATAACCTGCTTGCAGGTGAAATTATGACATTTATCAGAAAAATATGAAAATACAAGATAACTTATATATATACTAATATATAGCCAAACAGTCCATTCCCACATAGCATCACTTGTATTTCTCCCAACAAAAGCCTAAAACTCCTTTTCCTATTTCCCAAAGCAAACTAAAAAAGATATCAACCCCCGAGTCCAAGACTTAGCCAATTTCATACAAATATAATTCTGATTTGGTGATTTGAAAAAACAAACCATTTTCTCCTTGTAATCCATAAGAATTGCGAAAATGGATGGTGCAGGCCAAGTTCCTCAAGGGTTAACAGAAGAAGAATTTGCAGAATTGGAGCCATTGATTCGCAATTATCATACCTTTGACCATCTCCCCAACACTTGCACTTCTCTTATAACACAACGCATTGATGCACCAGCGCACATCGTATGGCCCTTCGTCCGCCGCTTTGACAACCCTGAGAAGTACAAGCACTTTATCAAAAGCTGCAAGATGACGTCAGGTATTGAAGTGTCTAATCATCTCATGCATCATGTTTTTAACCGGTAATAAAATAACACAATTTAAATTGAACAATTATATTACTCTATCTATCTGTTTCAGTTTATGTTAACATGTTTTCTTTTTTGTTCGTTCCTAAAAGAATGACCCATTTCAAAATTAGAAAATAATTTAGCTTAAACCTCCAATTCTACCCTTAATGAGAAGCTTTTATCATCACACAAATACTCGGGGCCCCTTTTTGACTTGTTTAAGACAAAAAATTTCCAAAAATCTTATTTTTTCTTGAATTTTATGTTCAATAATAACATGTCCCCTCGGTCTCATTCTACTTCATAGGCCAAATGCGTGAATTTTTTATTTTTTATTTAAACTTATTCGGCATTATATTTGATCACAAGATTCTTATTAGGTAAATGTGCTACACGCTAGCTGTTTTCAAACTTATGGTCTAAAGAAATTTTTGAACCATCTTTTTTCTTAATACATTATTCTCAATGTCAAGTAAACTCAAAAGTTTATATCTACAAAAAAGTTACTTTATCCTTATTTACACGGTATAACTGGTGGATGAAAAGGAGTCAATTCCATTTGCATGGCCACGTAACTCCACCTTTACTTGGTGTATCATATTTAAAATATGTGATCATTTAATCTAAAAATTTAAACCGATTAGAATAGCTAGCGCATTTTTAATTATTTAATTATATATATTACGTGTTGATAATAGGTAACGGTGAGGTCGGCAGCATAAGGGAAGTGACAGTCGTATCAGGAATACCTGCATCCACGAGTACAGAACGCCTTGAGATTTTAGACGACGAGAAACATATCCTTAGTTTTCGAGTTGTTGGGGGTGAGCATAGGCTGAACAACTACAGATCAGTTACATCAGTGAATGAATTCAAGAAAGATGGAAAAATTTACACCATTGTTTTAGAGTCATACATTGTGGATATTCCAGAAGGGAATACTGGAGAAGACACTAAAATGTTCACAGATACAGTTGTTAAGTTGAATCTGCAAAAACTTGGTGTGGTTGCAATGGCTGCACTGCATGGACACGAAATATAGGTGGATTCAGTGTTCAATATTTATGTTTTCGCTCTATGCACTTTTGTAATCATGGGTGTCAAAGTTAAAGGTTTGTTACAATTCTAATAATTTTTCATATATTATATGTATTGGATCCAGTTAAAGTCGTGAATTGTACATTGCATCTGCCTCTAAATTCATAACGGTGATGAATGGTGGCAGTGGCGGTGATAATTTGGCAGTATCTCTTACACATTTGCTCTTTTTCCAGTAATAATAAAGAAAAAAGAAACACTTTTTGTATAGTGCTATTTCTTAGTGGTTAGCATTTGTTTTCTTGAGAGTCGGAAATAGTTTATATATTTTTATATATTTCTTATGCTCTGCTAGAATAGTTTATATTATAAGATCTTATTGTAATAACGGAGTGAAGAACAATGGTGGAACCCTAGAAGCTTCTTGAAGAGAGAGGAGAGAAGAATGAGAGAGTCTATTGAATGCAAAATTGATCTGACTAATTGATTACCTCTTCAAAGAATATATATATATATATACACACAACAGGTGAGAACCACACGTGAGACACTTAACATACTAACTAACAGCTAAGCTAATATAAATAACACTTTAAACTAAGACTTAATAGAGTAACTAACAAACAGTGTTACATGTAATTAAGACACTATCTCAATATAATACCCCCTCCCCCCTCCCCCAAGTTGAAAGTGAGGTTGTCATTGCCAACTTGCTCATAACTGTTGCATGCTTGATTCCAGTGAGGACCTTGGTTAAGACATAAGCTAGCTGGCAATATGTCCCAACATGATGAAGATATACTAGTCCTTGTTGCAACTTGTCTCTCACTAAATGGCAGTCGACTTCAATAAGTTTGGTGCGTTTGTGAAACATAGGATTTCGAGCAATATGTAGAGCTGAATAGCTGTCACAAAACACCAGGACATGCTTAGGGCATGGAACTGTCAGCTCATCAAATAATTTGCACGACCAAGTAAGTTCACCAACTATATTTCTCAGGGATCTACATTCTGCTTCAGCAGAGGAGAGAGATATGGTGGTGTAACGACCCGACCGGTCATTTTGAGCCTTTACACCTTGGCCGCCAGTTCTCAGGCATGACTTGCCCTATATTATGACTAATGTAGTGGTTTTGGTTTCAGGAAAAATCGGATAAATTTGAAAGAACAGTTTCAGTAGAAAGCCTTGAATTTGAAAGGTTTGACCCAGAGTTGACTTATTTGTATATGAGCTCGGATCGGAGTTTTTATGATTTAGTTAGATTCGGGCGATGAATTGTGACTTAGGAGCATAATCGAAAGTAATTTTGGAGGTCCGGTATAGAATTTGGCTTGAATTGGCGAAGTTAGTATTTGGCGAATTCCGGTTGAGGTGTGAGATTTTGATCCGAGGGTCGGAATGCAATTCTGAGAGTTGCTACAGCTTCGTTAGGTAATTTGGGTTGTGTGTGAAAAAATTTTATGTCATTCGGAGGTGTTTTGGTCGGATTTTTGATCAAATGCATGTTTTGGAAGTTTTAGAAGAACTTAGGCTTGAAACCGATAAAATTTGATGGTATGGTGTTGTTTGTGTTGTTCTGATGATTGGAGCAAGTTCGAATGATGTTTTAGGATGGGTTGGCACTTTTCATTGAGGTCCCGGGGTCTCGGGATGATTTCAGATGGCCATTGGGATGAATTTTGAACTTGTAGCATTTCTGAAGTTTGCTGGTTCTAGTATTTCCACATCAGCGGAAAAGGGGCCACAGATACGGTTTCGCAGATGCGAAAAGGGGATCGCAGGTGCATAGTCCGGAGATGCGGACCTTGACCGCAGAAGTGGTCTGTGCATTTAGGAGAATTCCGCAGAAGCGTATGGTTGACTGCAGAAGCGGAGTATGCAAGTGCGGATTGTGACCGCAGAAGCGGTTCTTGGAAAATAGTGAAGCATCGCAAAAGTGGAATCGCAGATGCGGTAATTGGATCGCAAATGCGAAAATGTCTGGGCAGAAGGGTTTTAAAGCTTCATTTTGTTTCGCGAGCTAAAGTATTTTTCCACAATTTTTTTGAACATCTTTGAGAGTTATTTGGAAGAAGTTGAAGAGGGTTTCGAAAGGGATTGATTGGAGGTAAGTCCTACGAACTAAAACGTGATTTAATTCTGGAATTAACCTTGAAATTTATGGAAACTTGGCCAAAATGGGAAGAACTAAGCCTTGAGTTTTTAAAACTTTAAATTGGAATTTCATGGGTCATTTGAACTCGGATATGAGAGTTCTTGTTATGTATAGACTCGTGGAGAGATAAGGAACCCGTTGATGTAAAAATTTCTAAGATTCGAGAAGTGGACCCGGGGCTCTGGTTTTGCTAATTTTGAGAATTTTGATATTTTTCGATTGTTTTCGATTGGGTATTGTTCCCTTAGCATATTGTGATGGATTCGCTCTGGTTTTGGATAGATTCGATGCGCCTGGAGGCCGATTTGAGGGTCAAGGGTATCGTGAGCCAGAGATTTAGCTTTTCGAGATGAGTAATGATTGTAAATGATATTCTGAGGGTTTGAAACCCCAAATTTGCACACCGTAGTGCTATATTGAGGTGACTAGCATGCCAGATAACAAACGTGAGGTAGAGCACCGTTGGGGATTATGACTTGATCCATCCAGATTGATGATTTTACCGCGTATTTGACTGAAACTTATTTGTTATTATCATGATTTGGGCTGATTGCCATATTTGAGCTTCATGCCAATTATTTGAACACTTCGGGGATTCTATCACTGTTTCCTTACTATTTTGACGTATTATTTGAACACAGTCCTGTTGATATCTATTTTTTTACAAACTCAGCCAATTTTACTCAGATTTGGAACTTAAATGATATCTCTAAATGATATTTTGGGCTGAGAACTACTGTTTTACAAATGCTCGAGGGCCTTGTGATGATTTTTGGACTGAGTGAGGTCGATGGCCATGTGTGAGAATATGCTGAGTGATATGAGGCCAAGTGCCTGAGATACTTTATATGCCTCAAGGTGGTTTGAGTGACGTGAGGAGGCTTTCAGGCCTTATGAATGATGTGAGAAGGCTTTCAGGCCTTGTGAGTGATGTGAGGAGGCTTTCAGACCTTTTGAGTGACCTGAGGAGGCTTTCAGACCTTGTGAGTGATGTGAGGAGGCTTTTTGGCCTTATGAGTGACGTGAGGAGGCTTTCAAGCCTTATTTTATATGCCACGAGGTGGCTTGATATTGTGTTTGGGCCGTAAGGGGCCCCTCCCAGAGTTTGCACACCCCTAGTGAGCGTCGTCGATGATATATGGATCGGGTTGCACGTTGTAGCGAGATATGGATCGGGCTATACACCGCAATAGTTACTATATGATACTCTTTTGAGATTGATCAGAGAGAGAGAGCCCGAGGGGCTAAGAGTGTTCTGAGAGTGAGCCCGCGCGGTTGGTACTGTTTTGAGATATTGCTTGATGGGCGAACTTTTACATGCTCATCTTGCATATTTACTTGCCTTTTTACATGTTATACTATGATATTTATGCTCGAGGGACGGATTTTCTGTGCTTATCAACACTAATTGTTTTGAAATTATTTCGTAGTTGTTGGAAAGATCATTTTAAAAAGAGACTTAAACTGAGCTAAGAGATTTCCAATGATTTCACAGCTTCACTATTTTCTAAAAGGATTGTACCCTGCTTCTATACAACATGTTGGCTGCTTGATGTGATTTTTTACTGCTCAGTTGTTATTTACCTTTATTACTCATTGAGTTGGAGTACTCATTTTACCCCATACACCTTGTGTGTAGATATAGGTATTTATTCACTCGATAGCGGGTTTTGGGCCGATCAGAGGGAGAGTTATATGAGTTAAGGAGGTGATTGTCAGCGTTCGCAGCACCATGTTTCTCTCTTTTGTTCATTATTTCGGTATTGCACATTTTAGACCTAGTAGTAGATTTACATTCTGATAGATGCTCGTGACTTGTGACACCCTAATTAAGGTTGAGTTGGGTTGCCTTTTTGCTAATTAATATTATTAAGTCATATTTAAGCTTGTTTATTTATGTTTAACTATTTTTTTTGAAAAGACAAGTTGGTGAGTTGGCTGGCCTTGTCTTCACAAGAGGCACCATCACGACCAGTGCGGGGTTTGGGTCATGACAAGTTAGTATTAGAGCCTAGGTTACTAGGTCTCACGAGTCATGAGCATGTTTAGTAGAGTCTCACTGATCGGTACAGAGATGTTTTTATTTATCCTCGAGAGGCTGCAGAACCTTTGGGAAAACTTCACATTCTTGAATTCTTATCGTGCGTCTTTTATTCAGCTTGAAAAGAAACTCTTGAAATTCCTTCCATGCATTTGTATGTGCACATGAGCGCTCAGTATCAAATGTGCCTTGATGGATTGTGATTCCCCGATCAAGGGGAGAGATGTGATCTCTGTGAGTTTGATGTTAGACCAGTTTAGAGGACTTGAGGTCGAATATTTACCTATGGCATGAGCACTGAGGTGCTGATTGTGTGAGTAAGTATTTTGAACTTATATGTTTGGTAGTGTCCCTATTAGTAGAAGCGATGGTTGAATGGCCATGTGATGAGAATGTTAGTACTACAAGATGTACCTATGTAACTTGGAAGTGACGATGAAGGCCTGCGGGTTGATAAATGAACTATTAAGTGTATGGGGTTAAACCAAGGTTCTACGCTCATGAGTCCATTCCTATTTGCCATAGTGATGGACGTGTTAACACATCACATTCAAGGGGATGTACCATAGTGCATGATATTCGCCGATGACATAGTTCTGATTGATGAATCGCAAACCGGTGTTAATGAGAGGCTTGAGGTTTGGAGACAAACTCTTGAATCTAAGGGTTTCAAGCTTAGCAGGACAAAGACGAAATACCTGGAGTGTAAGTTTAGTATTGAGCAGAGGGAAGAGGGCATGGATGTGATGCTTGGAGCTCGGGTCATCCTGAGTAGAGACAGCTTCAAGTACCTTGGGTCGGTTATCTAGGAGGGAGGGGAAATCGATAAGGATGTTACACACCGTATCGGGGTAGGATGGATGAATTGGAGGTTAGCATCTGGAGTATTGTATGACAAAAGAGTGCCACTGGCACTCAAAGGTGAGTTCTATAATGCGGTGGTTAGGCCGGCCATGTTGTGTGGGGCTGAGTGTTGGCCGGTTAAGAAATCACATATCCAAAGATGAAGGTAGCAGAAATAAGGATGTACAGGTGGATGTGGGGGCATAGTAGGATGGATAATATTAGGAATGATGATTTTAGGGAGAAGGTGTACATGGCCCCCATTGATGACAAGATGCGGGAAGCAAGACTCAGGTGGTTCGAGCAGTTCAGAGGAGAAGCCCAGATGCTCCGGTAAGGAGGTGCGAACGTCTGGTTGTGGAGGGCTTGATGAGAGGTAGAGGGCGGACCAAAAAGTATTGGGGGGAGGTGATTAGGCAGGATATGGCGACGCTTCAGATTTCTAAGGACATGGCACTTGATAGGAACATGTGGAGGTCAAGTATTAGGGTTATAGGCTAGGAGGTAGTTGAGTTTTGCCTTATTCCATAACTTTGGGAGACTAGTTTGGTAGGGATTCTATTTTGCTTTGGCTATGTATCATTCCTTTATTTTCATATTGTTCCTATTTTTCATATATATATATATATATATACTTTCATGATATTTCTATGGTGTTACTAATATTGTCTTTGTTTGTCCTTTTGTCTTCTTGAGCCAAGGGTCTTCCGAAAATAGCTTCTCTACTCCTTCAGAGTAGGGGTAAGGTCTGCGTACACACTACCCTCCCCAGACCCCCTAGTGGGATTTAACTAGGTTGTTGTTGTTGTTGTTGTAAGTGTATGATTCAATTGTGATTAGATGTGTAGCTCCGAGTTATGGGCGCGTGAAGAATATTTTCATGTCTCCTAGTTGGGGGTGAAGTAAATTTCATGTTGCGGTATGATTTTAGACTCAGGAAGACGGAGTAATTATGTAATGTGTATGACGGTGGAAGGTGTACAAAAATATTATATTAAGGCAAAGCAGGTGGGTTATCCCCTGTGAGTATTCCGAGGTAGTGTGATCCTTATGTGTATGTTAGAAGATCTCATGTATAATGGAGGGGTACGTGTTGAAATTTGAAATTTTGGATTGTTCAAGAAAGTAGGCTTGACTATTGCGGGGATGAATGCGAGATTTTGCAGAAGATTACAGCACTGGATGACCTTTGTTTTCACAACTTATAAATGATTTGAGTTAAATCTCACTATGGTATTGTGGCATCACTAGAGTAAAAGTGTTATGAGATATTGAGTGTATCTAGATATTTAGATTTGAGTCAAGTGGGGGAGTTTGTTGTGAGCAGTCGACTGCAGGGTTAGGTGTTATATAGTTTCAGTTTGGGGCATGCGAGTGAGTTAGCCACGGCTCGAGTAAAGGAAAATTTCGACAAAGGTTATACTATGTTTCATAGGGTATGAGAATCGCAGAATGTCTAGAATGTTATTGGTGAAGAATGCTCGGAGCATAGAGCAGGAATTTGCTTGGTTGTATTGGGATGGAAATTTCATTTTGCGATTTTGGAGTGCCAATAAGGCACGAGTGGTTATGTTCTTTAGGTCGGTTAATTTGTAGTTTGAATAACAGTGAATGACTTTCGAGAATGGTTTTAATATGTTCAAGAATATGCAAGAAACAACTAGTATCTCAAGGTCGTGTATGTGGTTAGAGACTATATTTTCATTAGGAAAAAGGTCAAGGCTTGTGGTTTTTTATGTTAATTATGGGATCCTATGTATCATTATCTGGAATGTAAAGGTAATGAATTCAGATTCGCAGAAAGTTCTTCAGAGTAACGTATTTTGGAATGTGGTGTTTCTGGGGATATTTGAGAGAGTATTCAGCGGCTTATGGTTATTAGACAGTATGGTCTCTTGCTTGAGTCTCGGGTAGTGAACCTAGGTTGAGAGATTATGGTACTACAACAAGAGAGATCATTAACTTGGAAATGAATCGGAAAGGAATTCAGATAAATTGAGTAGCTTTATAGTAGACCAGATCGGTATGGTAAGAATATGATTAAATCTTTGTGTGTGTTAAAGGTAATGAGTTCTTACATGCATTTCACAACAATTCTCTTGGGTTTTGGATAGCTTGCTCAGCTTGGTCTAGATAGAAGGATTCAGTCCTAGCGGTTTAGTTTGTGCAAAGGGTATTCAGAGAGTTCTTGATGGTTTTTACTGCGATTTGGAGATGTATATCTTCTATGGGTATGCGTAGCATGGGATGTGTAGTGGGTTTCTTCTAGATGGGAACAATGGAAAGTTATTGACTAGTCGGGTATGTAGATTTCTATTGCTCAGAAGGGAGATAAAATCCTCATGTTATACTAGGATGGTATGGTATATGCGGTATGTAGTGGTGGATCGAGATTTGCATGTGTAGAGTTACAGTTCAGTTCTGAAAGGAAGTCAATAAAACTCTTAGGAAACTGGTAGCCTCGGATGGTTAAGGGAATGATATTTCAAATTATAAGTGATTTGACAATAGTATATGTTCAGAAAAAGGGTAACATGATTAAGTAGATGGCACTTTGGTAGTATTGTGGCACTATCAGGCTGGATCGACTGTTGGTATTCAAGATGCTTGTATGGCACATGGGAATTATAGAATATATTTCGTGGAATGACTGGGTAACTAAGGTGTGATATGCATTCGGATAGCGGAATTTGGGGTCAGGTATGGTGATATGTGTTTTACATGGAATTGGAGACTGGAAATTCTCATGTTCAAGCTACGTTATGATCCTAGATCGTGTGTATCAGCACTATTTAGTGACTGCCGAGATTTGGAGGTCCAAGGGAATCTTTCTTTGCTTAGTATGTTAGATTGTGGATATGATGTCGGGGTGTAGACTGGTTGTTTCCGTGTTGTGTCATTCTGGACTATTGCGGTAGGATGGCGTTGTTGGCTATGTCGGGAAATACCACAGATTGAGTGGCGATGTTCGACGAGTTATGTCCTATTGGTAGTTTTATATTTTGAAGACCCAGGGGCGGCTGGGAAGGATTTTCTTTCTTATATGGGTCTTATGATGAGTGTTCTATCTTGAGTTGACTTGGTTGGCTCCGAATGGCATTGTTGAGGGAGGTATTGATTCGATCGTTGTTAAGCTTATCAGTAATCGAGGGAGATCTATGAGTTACCTTTCTATGTTGTGAGATGTTATGAATTTTAGATTATAGGTTGTGACATATAATACTATTCCATTGGGGTTTTATAGTGGGAGTCTAGTCGGAAAAGTAATTGGGAGTTGCTCAGTAATTGACGTACCGGATATGCTCTACCAGGTTTGTGTGGCTTATTTTAATTTGTTTCACCATGGGTGTAATGACTTTCTTGGGTTTCAGACATCAAATTGTGTGTGGCTGTGGATTTTTAGCATAACGACTTGAGGTGCTTCATGTGTAACAGTGTTCGGATGGAATCGTGCATTACAGCGAGGCTACATGGAGGTATGACCTTTCGGGGTAGATTTATGTGTTCTATTTCTATGATGTGAGACAGGGTCTCAGCTTTGTGTTGTGATGGTATTGAGGAGCTTGAGGTATAGCTCTTTTTTTGGGGACATTTTCATGATTTGAGTATATTCAGACATTTTCTTATTGGTGCGCGAATTATACAAGTTGTGGCTTAGGCTTGTATTGAGGTGTCATGTCACCAGAGTGGTGTGTTGGATTCGAGGTGATCATTAGGGTCATTAATGAATACGAACGGATTTGATTTCAGCTTGTTGGAAGGATACGGTCGAGGTTCGGCTCAGAAATCTATTGTGGTATTAGCCAAAAAGGGAAATGGCATCATGGATGGTTGATTTGAGAAATGGTTATGGGTTATTGCATGTTTCATTTATCGTTGGCAGTATGTGAAAGTGTTGGAATGAGACTTTAGTTGATGAAAGGTTTCCTATCGATATTTCGTTGTTATGTGCAGCTACTGTGAATATAAGTTATCATTTTCAGTGTTTGAGTTATGTGGTATATCATATGATTGCACTTCAGGTTGCAGGTATGGGTTATTGCAGCTAGTTCAGGACTATTCAGAGTATAGATGTGAGGTTCTAACCTTGTGTGTGATTTCAGAAAGTGAAATGTGGTTCTATGATTTATGGACTAGACTGGATTGTGTGAATTTAGTTAAAATGCGTTATCGGACCTATATGAGATAGGGTGCAGTGGGATCACCCTCGGGTATATGCATGGTGAGGTTATTCAACGATTGGTTCGCTTTTAGAACAACTCTAGGTACGTTCGAGGACGAACGTGTGTTTAAGTGGTGGAGGATGTAACGACCCAACTGGTCATTTTGAACTTATACACTTTGACCGCAGTTCTCAAGCATGACTTGCCCCGTGTTATGTATTATGACTAATGTAGATTATTGGTTTTGGTTTCAGGAAAAATTTGGATGAATTTGAAAGAACAGTTTCAATAGAAAGCCTTGAATTTGAAAGGTTTGACCAAAGGTTGACTTATTTGTATATGAGCTCGGATCCGAGTTTTTATGATTAAGTTAGCTTCGGGGGATGATTTGTGACTTAGGAGCATGATTGGAAATAATTTTGGAGGCCCGTTATATAATTAGCCTAAAATTGGCGAAGTTAGTATTTTGGCGAATTCTGGTTTAGGGGTGAGATTTTGATCTGAGGGGTCGGAATGGAATGCGGAGAGTTTCTGTAGATTTTATAGGTGATTTGGGATGTGTGTGCAAAATTTCAGGTCATTTGGAGGTGTTTTGGTCGGGTTTTTATCAAATGCGTGTTTAAGAAGTTTTAGAAGAACTTAGACTTGAAACCGATGTAATTTGATGGTTTTGGTGTTGCTTGTCATGTTTTGATGATTGTATCAAGTTTGAATGATGTTTTATGATGGGTAGTCACTTTTGGTTGAGGTCCTGGGGGCCTCGGGGTGATTTCGGATGACCGTCAAGATGAATTTTGGACTTGCAGCATTTCTGAAGTTTACTGGTTCTGGTATTTCCGCATCTGCGGAAAAGAGGCCGCAGATGCGAAAAGGGATCGCAGGTGCGGAGTCCACAGATGCAGACCTTTACCACAGAAGTGGTCTGTGCATTTAAGAGAATTCTACAGAAGCGGATAGTTGGCCGCAGAAGCGGAGTCCGCAAGTGCGGATTGTGACCGCAGAAGCGGTTCTTGGCAAATAGTGAAGCATCGCAGAAGCAGAAACTGCAGATGCAGTAATTGGATCACAGACACAAAAATGTCTGGTCAGAAGGGTTTTAAAGCTTCATTTTGTTCCGCAAGCTAAGGTATTTTTCCACCATTTTTTAACATCCTTGAGAGCTATTTGGGAGAAGTTGAAGAGGGTTTCGAAGGGGATTGTTTGGAGGTAAGTCCTATGAACTAAAAACGTGATTTAATTGTGGAATTAACCTTGAAATTTATGGAAACTTTGCTAAAATGGGAAGAACTAGGGCTTGAGTTTTTTAAAGTTTAAATTGGGATTTGGTGGGTCATTTGAGCTCAGATTTTAGAGTTCTTGGTATGTATGGACTTGTGGCAAGGTAAGGAACCTGTTGATGTGAAAATTTTCGAGATTCGAGAAGTGGACTCGGGGCTTAGGTTTTGCTAATTTCGAGAATTTTGATATTTTTCTATTGTTTTTGGTTGGGTATAGTTCCCTTAGCATATTGTGATGTATTAGCTCTTGTTTTGGATAGATTCGATGCGCATGGAGGCCGATTTGCCGGGCAAGGGCGTCACGAGCTAGAGATTTCGCTAGTTCAAGGTGAGTAATGAATGTAAATGATATCCTGATGGCTTGAAACCCCAGATTTGCATACCGTAGTGCTATATTCAAGTGACTTGCACGCCTGATAACGAGCGTGGGGTAGAGCACCATTGGGAATTGTTACTTGGTCCATCCCGATTGATGATTTTACCGGGTATTTGACTGAAACGTATTTTTTATTATCATGATTTGGGTTGATTGCTATATTTGGGCTTCGTGCCAATTATTTGAACCCTTTGGGGATTTTATTACTATTTCCTCACTGTTTTGCCGTATTATTTGAACTCAGTCCTGTTGATATCTACTGTTTTACAAACTCAACTAATTTTACTCAGATTTGAAACTTAAATGATATCTCTAAATGATATTTTGGGTTGAGAACTACTGTTTTACAAATGCCCGAAGGGCTTGTGCTGATTTTTGTACCGAGTGAGGCCGACGGCCATATGTAAGGATATGCTGAGTGATATGAGGCTGAGGGACTAAGATACTTTATATGTCAAGAGGTGGTTTGAGTGATGTGAGGAGGCTTTCAGGCCTTATGAGTGATGTGAGGAGGCTTTCAGGCCTTGTGAGTGATGTGAGGAGGCTTTCAGGCCTTGTGAGTGATGTGAGGAGGCTTTCAGGCCTTATGAGTGATATGAGGATGCTTTCAGGTCTTATGAGTGAAGTGAGGAGGCTTTTAGACCTTATGAGTGATGTGAGAAGGCTTTCAGGCCTTATTGTATATGCCACGAGGTGGCTTGATATTGTGCTTGGGCCGTTAGGGGCCCCTCACTGAATGTGCACACCCCTAGTGATTGTCGCCAATGATATGTGGATTGGGCTGCATGCCTCAGCGAGATCTGGCCGCAGAAGCGGAGTTTTTTAAAGTTTAAATTGGGATTTGGTGGGTCATTTGAGCTCGGATTTTAGAGTTCTTGGTATGTATGGACTTGGGGCAAGGTAAAGAACCTGTTGATGTGAAAATTTTCGAGATTCGAGAAGTGGGCTCGGGGCTTGGGTTTTGCTAATTTCGAGAATTTTGATATTTTTCTATTGTTTTTGGTTGGGTATAGTTCCCTTAGCATATTGTGATGTATTAGCTCTCGTTTTGGATAGATTCGATGCGCATGGAGGCCGATTTACAGGGCAAGGGTGTCACGAGCTAGAGATTTCGCTAGTTCGAGGTGAGTAATGAATGTAAATGATATCCTGATGGCTTGAAACCCCATATTTGCATACCGTAGTACTATATTAAGTGACTTGCACGCTAGATAATGAGTGTGGGGTAGAGCACCATTGAAAATTGTTACTTGGTCCATCCCGATTGATGAGTTTACCTGGTATTTGACTGTAACGTATTTGTTATTATCATGATTTGGGTTGATTGCTATATTTGGGCTTCGTGTCAATTATTTGAACCCTTTGGGGATTTTATTACTATTTCCTCACTGTTTTGCCATATTATTTGAACTCAGTCCTGTTGATATCTACTGTTTTACAAACTCAACTAATTTTACTCAGATTTGAAACTTAAATGATATCTCTAAATGATATTTTGGGCTGAGAACTACTGTTTTACAAATGCCCGAAGGGCTTGTGCTGATTTTTGTACCGAGTGAGGCCGACGGCCATATGTGAGGATATGCTGAGTGATATGAGGCTGAGGGACTAAGATACTTTATATGTCAAGATGTGGTTTGAGTGATGTGAGGAGGCTTTCAGGCCTTATGAGTGATGTGAGGAGGCTTTCCGGCCTTGTGAGTGATGTGAGGAGGCTTTCAGGCCTTATGAGTGATATGAGGAGGCTTTCAGGCCTTATGAGTGAAGTGAGGAGGCTTTTAGACCTTATGAGTGATGTGAGAAGGTTTTCAGGCCTTATTGTATATGCCACGAGGTGGCTTGATATTGTGCTTGGGCCGTTAGGGGCCCCTCACGGAGTCTACACACCCCTAGTGATCGTCGCCAATGATAGATGGATTGGGCTGCATACCGCAGCGAGATCTGGATCGGGCTGCACGCCACAGCGGTTACTATATGATACTGTTCTGAGAGTGATCTCTGAGAGAGAGCCCGAGGGGCTGAGAGTGTTCTGAGAGTGAGCCCGATGGGCTGGTACTATTTTGAGATATTGCACGAGGGACGAACTTTTATGTGATCATCTTGCATATTTACTTGCCTTTTTACCTGCTATATTGTGATATTTATGCTAGAAGGGCGGATTTTCTGTGCTTATCGGCACTAACTATTTTAAATCATTTCGTAACTCTTGGAAAGATCATTTTCAAAAAAAAAGATTTAAACTGAGCCAAGAGATTTACAAAGATTTCACAGCTTTACTATTTTCTCAAAGGATTGTACCCTGTTTCTATACAACATGTTGGTTGCTTTACGTAACTTCTTACAGCTCAGTTGTTATTTATCTTTATTACTAATTGAGTTGGAGTACTCACTTTATTCCTTGCACCTCGTGTGCAGGCGCATGCAGGTATCTATTCACCCGGTAGCGCGTTTTGGGCCGATTAGAGGCAGCTTTATATGAGTTAAGGAGGTGACTGTCAGCGTTCACAGCACCATGTTTCTCTCTTTTGTTCATTATTCCGATTTTGTGCATTTTATACCTTGTAGTGGATTTACATTCTGATAGATGCTCGTGACTTGTGACACTTCGATTAGGGCTGTGTTGGGTTGACTTTCCGCTAATTAATATTATTAAGTCATATTGAAGCTATTTATTTATGTTTATCTATTTGTTTTGAAAAGATGAGTTGGTGTGTTGGCTGGCGTCGTCTTCACGAGAGGTTTGGGTCGTGACAGGTGGCCTGTTTCTTAGGCTTCAAGATGATTGGACTATCACTAATAAGTACCAAATATTCACTAACAGACTTCCTAGAATTTAGACAAACTGCCTAGTCAGAGTCACAATACCCTCTAGCAATACAATCAGAACTAGTAGACATGAAAATCCCAAGGGTAGGACCGGTCTTCAGATATATAAGCAAATGATAAGCACCCTCTAAGTGAGATTCCCTGGGATCTTGCATGAATTGACTAAGGTGTTGCACACTATATGTAATATCCAGTCTTTTATTTGTTAGGAAGTTCATAAATCTTGTATAAAATCATGTAATATAGTTGAAAATTGGTTAAAGATACTTACCCGATATTTTGGTATTGAAATCCTCTCTCAAAATCGCCTCACTTCGAAGTTAGGGTTCAAAAATATAAAAAATAAAGCAAAACTTGGAATTCTCGGCACTTAACAGGCTAGATGTCGCATTTGCGAACAAAACTTTGCATTTCCCAATGAACAGTATTTTCGCAATTGCCCTAAATGGTTGGCAATTGTGGATGAATAGTGTTTTTGCAATTTCTATTAAAGGTCTGTAACTGCGAATGGACAGTGTCGCACCAGAAACCAGCAAAACCCAAACTTCTCTGAAATGATCTAAAATCACCCCGAAACTCATCCGGAATCTCCCGGAATCATAAAACACGCTACGGACATGCTCGCGCACTCAAAACATTGAAATGAGGTTGTCTTAACAAGATATTGACCATGGTCAAATTCTCAGTTTCTTAACTTTACTAGTCTCTCAACCGATGATCCAAAAATATACCCAAGCCCCTCGGATTGCAAAGCAAAAGTGCACACTAGTCTAAAAACATCATAACATCTAGCTCGTGCAATCAAATCGCCAAAATAACACCTAGAACTACGAATTGGATACCAATTTCAAGAAAGCTTTGAAATCTCTATTTTTACCACCGAATGTACGAAATCACGTCAAATCGGCTTCGTTTCTCACCAAATTTCACAAATAAGTCAAAAATATTATATTGGACTTGTACATGACTCCGGAACGAAAATACAGACACGGTATAAACAATGCCAAACATTCAATCAATTCTTAAAAACAATAGCTTTTTCATACTTTTAATTTTCAATAAAAATTCATAACTCAAGCTAGGAACCTCAGAATTCAATTTCGGGCATATGCTCAGATCCTATATTTCAATACCGACCCAACGTGGCCGTCAAAATACGTGCCCGAGTCCATTTATTCAAAATGTTGGCTGAAATCAACTAAAATTAACTTTTTAGACACAAATTCTTGTTTTTATCATTTTTGTTTTTTGCATATAAGCCTCTGGATCAATACCCGGGCTGCGCACGTAAATAAAGGAAGGCTAGAATGAGGCTCTAAAAACTTCATTTTGCTCTAAATCACCTAGCGAAGTGAAGATACTCAAAACGACCAATTAAGTCGTTACATAAGGTTAAATTTAACCAAATAATATAACGGATGTTAAATGTAAACAATATCCGAAAATCGAAGAGTATATTTGGCCTTTTCCCTAAACTGAAATAACTTGATTTTTCTGCCAATTTACTTTGACCAAACGATGTTCTCATTCCCCTTATTCATAGTAAAGTAATAATCTATATGAATGAAAAGGCAAATGCCTTATCAGTGTTCGTGTACTCCAATCTAATGGGAGAAAAAGTTAGTGTTAGAACTATTTCCTTTGAATTAGTTGCCCAGAACATCCCATCTAAATATTTAACTTATTAAGAGAAAAATATTTTTATTAAGCTTCGATCGTGCATTATGTCCATTCTTTTCAATGAGTCAAATACATGAATTTTTTTTTTTTTTGAGTCGGAAATCGTAAGACATGAATTTATGATGGTTATTGTCACTGGAGCGTTTTTTTATCAACTAAAACTACGCCCGCGCGGCAATCAAATTCCCCGCTTGACTCAGCCTTCCCTTAGCCCTTGGCCAATTTTCAGCAACAAGTTTGGCTCAAACGAAATTTAGGCAACCAAAACAGGAATTTAAAAACACAAGCATATACGGGAACAATTTTCCAACCTTTGCATTAATATGAAAAATATACAAAGGACCCTCACTTTTGACAAGAACACAAGTCGTTCTTGGCCAACACTAAGACATGCCCTTGCGCAGCCTTAGCCCCTTTTTGAAACACTTGAAACCCTCAGTCTTGTTTCCAACTTGTAATTCCACACGAAATTACCCACATCTTTCTACCTAAGTTAAAGGCACTATTTATAAAACATAGGCAACCCTTAAACTTGGCAACACATGACACACGTTATCTATAGCTTTGCCACTAGTCTTAGTAAGCTTAAACCTTGTTCCTAACATGTAGTTGATATCCCGAACTACTTATGACACATTTTACATGATAATGTACAAGCATAATCTGATCATGGGGGATCATGGCTAAAAATAAGGTAACCGCCAACCGCTTTCCATGTGCATTGCATTTGCTTTCCTCACTTGGCCAGCTGAATTTGGCCCAAGACATGCTTTGTGCCATGCCTTATCTCACTTTTGACATTGCTCCGAACCAATGTCTTGCACGCAATCCGCTGCCATGCTTTTCTCGCACCCGCGCTGCCTTGGCCCTATTTCTGCCTTTGTCTGTGCCAATCTTCATTTCCCTCGTGCCATTGCTTGTATTTTCTTTCCAATAGCCTTGCCTTAGCTATTGAAATCCCATCATCCCGCATTTCCGCTTTGCCTTAGCTTAACCCGCATATCCGCTTTGCCTTAGCTTAACCCGCATATTGCTGCTACAACCCAAAAGTGTCATGCCTTCGACCTTAGCGCGCATGCCAGGCCATGCCGCCCTAATATTTTCCATGCTGCCTCATCAAGCCTTTGCCAAGCGTACTTTGCCCATGCCAAGACCTTGACCAATACTTTCCCAAAACAACTCGTCGCCCGCATGATTATTTTTCCCACACATAGGACAATGGCAAGGCCATCACGCCCAAATCCTTGCCACAGCCGTGCAACGCCCCATGTTCAAAGGTCGGGTCCTAACAAACCACTCGCGCCCTTTGAAATCGACTTCCTCGTCGAGCAAACTCAATTAATCAACCCCAAGGGGTTGTTGACAAACAACGCCCCGGTGCTTCCCTCACATTTGCCACTATGGCATTTGCCTCCGCCACTTGTTCCTGTTTCTCCGCAGCTAGCATTGCATTTACCCTAGCCTGCACCGGACAGTCCTTCTTCAAGTGCGGTCCACCACAAGTAAAGCAGCCTTTGAACTTGCCGCCCATTTCCTTTCCATTGTGAATTTCCTGTCTCACAGTTTTGACAAGTCCCTCATTTTCAGCAGCTTGGCCCTTCCTATTCTTCTTCCATTCCTTTTCTTTGTCTTTCTGGTCAGACTTTGAATGCAAAGTATCAGTAGGTTTATCACCTATATTCAGGTCTGCCAACGCATCTGCTGCAACAATGGCAGTAGAGAGGCTTTGCACATTTTTCCTTCTCAATTCCAATTGCACCCAACCAACCCTTCACCATTCATGAAGTAATGCAGCTTGTCTTCCTCTGCTATATTACTTACATTCAGCATCAAGGACGAAAATTCTTTGACATACTCCCTCACCGTTCCACTTTGTTCAAAGCAATGCAGTCCATCTCGTTCCATCCACGATGAATTTGTAGGAAGGAATTTGGAGTTTAATTCCTTCTTCAGCATCTCCCAAGTCTTAATCTTGGGCAGTTCAGCACTTTTCCTATCCGCAACTCGTGTATGCCACCACACCTTTGCATCATCCGTCAAGTACATTGGTGTGATCGCCACTTTTTCATCATCCGGCACACGTGTAGCTTGGAAATACTGCTCCATATCCCACAAAAAATTTTCTAACTCTTTGGCACTTCTAGCACCACCATAAGCCTTTGGCTCCGAAATCTTCAATAAAGTGCGCTCATCACTTCTAGGGGCAGAATTTTGCAATTCCCTTCGAAGTTCAGCCACTTCCCCACGTAGTACTTCTTTCTCTTGCAGTACCAAGGCCATTTCTGCTAGCGCTGTCTCATGTCTTGCCGCATAATCTTCCTCCAAATGTGCAATTCTAGAAAGAATAGAAGAATCGCCTTCAACGTCAAGAGCCTGCCCAACTAATGCTTCCAACTGCTCAACTCTTTGACGCAGTTCCGCATCTGTGCCACCAACCATGTTCTCAAATATGCCCACAAATTCTATCACTGATTGTCTTTCCACTACCACAAACCTGCTCCAACCTTCTTAGCCAACTTGGCTCTGATACCAGTTGTTACGGGAGCGTTTGTTATCAACCAAAACCACGCCCGTGTCCCCCACTTGACTCGGCCTTCCCTTATCCCTTGGCCAATTTTCAGTAACAAGTTTGTCTCAAACAAAATTTAGGCAACCAAAATAGGAATTTAAAAACACAAACATATACGGGAATAATTTCTCAACCTTTACATTAATATAGAAAATATACAAAAGACCCTCACTTTTGGCAAGAACACAAGTCGTTCTTGGCTAACACTAAGACCGGCCCTTTTCCAGCCTTAGCCCCTTTTTGAAACACTTGAAACCCTCACGTTTCACTCTTGTTTCCCACTTGTAATTCCACACAAAATTTCGGACATCCTTCTGCCTAAGTTAATGGCCTTATTTATAAAATATAGGCAACCCTTAAACTTGGAAGCACATGACACATGTTGTCTACAGCTTTGCCACTTGTCTTACTAAGCTTAAACCTTGTTCCTAACATGTAGTTGACATCCCCAATTACTTATTATACACGAAATGGGATAATGTACAAGCATAATATGATCATGGGAGATCATGGCTAAAAACAAGGTAACTGCCAACCGCTTTCCATGTGCATTGCATGTGTTTTCCTCACTTGGCCAGCTGAATTTTGCCCAAGGCATGCTTTGTGTCATGCCTTAGCTCACTTTTGGCATTGCTCCGCGCCAATGTCTTGCCCGCAATCCACTGCCATGCTTTTGCTGCACCTGCACTACCTTGGCCCTATTTTTGCCTTGTCTGTGCCAATCTTCATTTCCCTCGTATCATTGCTTGTATTTTCTTTCCAATAGCCTTGCCTTAGCTATTGAAAGCCTTTGCCATTATCCCGCATTTCTGCTTTGCCTTAGCTTAACCCGCATATTGCTGCCACAACCCAAAAGTGTCATGCCTTCGACCTTGGCGCGCATGCATGCCATGCCATGCCGCCCTAACATTTCCCATGCTGCTTCATCAAGCCTTTGCCAAGCGTGCCTTGCCCATGCCAAGGCCTTGGCCAATACTTGTCCACAACAGCCCGTTGCCCGCATGATTGTTTTGCCCACACATAGGCCAATGGCAAGGCCATCACGCCCAAATCCTTGCCACAGCCGTGCGACACCTCATGTTCAAAGGTCGGGTCCTAACAGTTACCTACTTTGATAACAATATTGAATTGTATTGTTAGTTCTCTTTAAAAGTTTTAGAAAAGTTAGAGAGACGTGTATGGATAGAGGATAGTGCATGAATATTGAAACAGACCGTGGGAGACTTGTGATTTCACTTACCACATGTGATATCAAAGCTGTTGTAGTCACTTATTTTCTTTTGGCATCACATCGTTCAAATAATCAAGCTGGTTATAAATTAAAATAATCTAAAAATGACTTTGTTTAATTTCTTCAAATGATCTTTATATATCATTTTCTTTTTTATATAGTTATTGAAAATGTTCTGCAGTTTGCAGCCATCAGCTATCTCAAGAATCTTGTCCACTCTTGATAGCTTTTTATTTAGTTGGGGCATTCAATCTTTACATATGTAAAATTGTTGGTGTAATTTGTCACTATTTGCGCCATTCGTTTATTACAACCTTGAACTAACAGACTATGGGCAGAGGCCTACTTGGTAGTCGATTATTAAAAAACAGGATTGAAAATCGATCTAAATAAGGAAGTCGATAATAAATTGGTCACTAGAGCTAATCGATTCAAATCGTATGATTATACCAATCGAAGTCGATGATTAAGCCAATTAAATACTTGGTCTTACTTCTGATATGTGACTATATAAAAAAAATCAACTGATTTATTTTGATCGCTTTATACTAATAATATTTAATTAAGATAACAGGTTGATATAAGTCGGTTTATACAAATATTTTTTTCAAATAAAATGAACTAACAAACCATTTTCTGGCGGTCTCTACTAACATTTTTAAAATTAAATAACAGTTAGTTATTTTTATTTTTTCCAAAAATAGAGTTTACAAAGCTGTTATGAAGAAAATACACCTTCTATTTGAAAAGTATATACTCAAGGGGGTTGAAAGACAAATAAAGAGATCTAGGCTACCATAAACAATAGGCAGCACACTGCAAGAATACAGGTACGCCTTCAAATCCATCAACCGTTGATCGCAGCATCATCAACATCTGGGATGTGCATGCAATGTGCAGTATGAGTACAACCGAACTCATGTACTCAAAAAGTAACAAACCTAACCTCACGTCTAAAGCAGTGACGAGCTGGTACATAGGCCGGATCTAACCCAAATAACCAACAGTAGTTCATACAATGTACATCCAATAAATAAAGAAATAGCTCAAAAATAAAGTGCTCAGCCTTTTCCATAGTTTTACGAAAATAGTTCCATCTTTTAAGTATACCAATGAAAGCCCAATCGCTAAAAATATGAGTACGTTTTGAAAACCATAACTTTTTCCTAAAAATCCTTTCCACAATAGGCACGTTTCATTTTCTTTTTCAAATAACAAGTGTAAAATACCTCTCTATAACCACATATCAATATATCTAAAAGTCATGAATGACGTGAGACCGTACAACATGAGGAAAAATGTCTCTATGCATGTATGTCATATATGCATATCAATGCCATGTACCTCAGAGATGAATCATGTACTCACACTCTTAGAGTACTAAAACCTCATTGTATCACACCTTCAACTCTTCATAATCGACCACTCGGTACTGTATATGGCCTATACGGCCCAGGGAAGATCCATCCCAGAATATGCACATCACTGACTATAAGTCACCCAGTACCGAGGAACGGGTCAATCCAGCCTCATGGAGAAGATCCAACTCCATACCAAGGGGAGATCCATCCCTGAATAAAATCAACCACGCTCATTGGGGGTGTGCAAACTCCAGAGGGGCTCCTAAAGCCCAAGCGCTATAATCCGCACGAACAAGTCACGTGCCATAGTATTAATATCTCACAATCATGCCCCCGGCCTCACTGAGTCATCACTCTCCAGTCGCACACACAGACTCACAATGTCATGAGAACTGATCTGGAACAATGACATGATGTATCAATAAGAAAAAACTGAGACTAAGATATGATATGAATGCATGAATACGATTGAGTACGATATATCAATCAAATCAATTAGATGACGGCATCACACGACTGCTATGGGTCCTAACATTATCTGCATAAAGCCTAAATATGATATTTAGAATGATGTATAGCTCAATTATTTTATCTCATGGTGGAAAACACAAATATCATCAAAGTGGGCTACTAAACAGTGCCCTAGAAATAACAGAGTCACAACTCACAAGGTGCATGCCTACACGCCCGTCACCTAGCATGTGTGTTATCTCAACACCAATCACATAACATATAATTCAAGGTTTTATTTCCTCAACACTAAATTTAGAAGAGTTACTTATTTTACACCGTCCAATTCCGACATCGAGCAAGTCAAGTGATGCTCCAAGAATGCCATCACGTGCGTAGCAACCTCTGAACGGCTTAACACTAGCCAAAAGCAACTCAAATACATCAGATAAAACCCAAGGAAGCAATTACAAATACTTTCGCCAATTTGTGCCGAGACCTTTTAGAAAAGTCCAAATGCAAATCTGGTCATACGCCCGAGTCCAAAATTACCATTTAGACCTAACGGAACCATCAAACTCCAATCCAAGGTCAAATACTAAAAAGTGAAACTTGGTCAACTCTTTCAACTTAAAGCTTAAACCATAAAATTCATTCTTCTTAATCGATTCTGAATAACCTAAAAATCAAAACCAAAAATTCACACAAGTCATAATACACTATACGGAACTATTCATACCTTCAAACTACCGAGCGAGGTACAAATGCTCAAAATGACTAGTCGGATCATTACAGTAACATAGAATTCAATGTAATCAATTTAATAATAAACAAAAAGATATGCATATAGCTAAGGACTGCCATTCAAATAATATTCAAATGAGTTTGACCTAAGGAGTATAAATTGCATGTGATAATATTAACTACGGAGAAAAAGGTCGTAACTTCGTAATATAGAAAGATTAGTCAAATGAGAAACTTCACAATGAGAAATTAAAAATTCAGTGGTGCTGAAACATTCACAAACAAGTCTAATAATTTTATCACCATTAAGTAAATAACACTAGGATCATATTCTTTCTGAAGAAAAATGTTTCAATTACTTTGCAAACACAAGAAAAAAATCATTATGAATTAGCTTATTGACTCGACCACAATCCATCAAAATGACCAACATATATTTTCTCCAGACTGGTAGCCAAAGGCAATGTTAAAAGGATACCCAAATATGATCCAACACACTTTCACATAAAACTAAAGACTGAGTAAGCAACAATCCATCTATATAGCACTAATTTGTTAGCAACACATCGATGTTAGAGACATAGAGCATTCAAAGCATTGAAAACAGTAGCTCAAAGCTGCTCTCTCCATATGCATAAAGCCTGATACTTCAATTAACTATTTTGACATTAAAATCTTATTCTCATTTTTTTTTTTAAATAAAAGTTATGCCAACCTCAAACCTTAATGCAAAATGTAAAATATTAACGAATACTTATGCATTTAATTTATTACTATGTGCAGTATTTTTCTACTATTTGAGCTAAACTTTGAACAATTGTGCAATAGAAAAAAGGAAACCACTAACTAGCCCCGCAAAATTAAAAGTTGATCTAAAATTGAGTTGGGCATACTATCACTGCAAGCTTTATCTTTCATATGAAACTAAGGACTAGATTGAGGAAACACACCGTATTTCTAATCAATAATGAAGTAGAGCAAATACAAGGAAGAAGAAGAACGCATACAAACTCTGGAGAGAATTTTCTGTTCATTATTAATGGAACAACGATATACAAATGAGCTAACTACATCTATATATAAGACAATGGTAGTTGGTGCCAGCTTTCTAATTAACCTCCACTACTTCCACTACTAAAATAATTAACTAACAACAATTAACAATTAATCACACTTCACTAACTAACACATCTAGAACATATTAGATCGTTAGTGTACAGTGAGGCAGTTAGTTAATTCCATCACACACACACACACACACACACACACCCCCTTCCCCTCAAGCTAGGAGATATGAAGATGTTCTTTATGCCTAGATTGTATAGCAAATAATGATGTTGAAAGCACAATCCCTTGGTAAGGATATCTGCCTATTGCTCTAAAGAGGAGAGATGTAGGAGATGAACGAGTCCAAGTTGTACTTTCTATTTCATTAGGATCTGACTTCTTGCCTGACTATAACCTTTATTCAGTCCCATTATGAACTGTAATAGGCGTTGATACTGTAAATGTACTGCAAAATCTTTTGACTTCTCACAATCACATGAAGGAGGTGGCATCATTGAGTTATATTCATCCCATAAATCCTTTAACCTTGAATAGTACACTGACACAGATGATGTTCCCTATGTCAAAGTGAAGATCTCTTTATGAAGAGAATACAAACGTGATCCATTCACCTTATTAAACATCTCCCGCAATTCCTTCCAAACTACTTTTGGCGCGCCCGCTACCCGGGGGTAGAAGCGTAAAGGGAGTTTTTCCAATTTAAGTGACAATGTTCGAAACGGGATTATTCTATTTATTTCAGAGTCGCCACTTGGAATAAATTAAGGTGTCCCAAGTCACCGATTTATTTAAATCCCGAATCGAGGAAATTTTCGACTTTCCAAATGAAGTCTGCGAACCAGAAATTCTAAGTAAGGAATTCTGTTGACCCGAGGGAAGGTGTTAGGCACCCCCAGATCCCGTGGTTCTAGCACGGTCGCTTCAATTATTCTAAATGGCTAAAAATATCTGATTTTATAACATGCTTTTAATTTATGTGCAAATTTTAACTTTTAACCGCTTGTGATTATTGTTGTTTTAACTTTTAACCCTTAGCTTGGGCCTAAATGAGAGAGGATGCTTATGCGACATCGGGCCCTACACTGACTCAGGCCCATGTCTGATCCCCGTTGAAGCAGTCGCGCTCCAGGCTTTCAAACGAGCCCAGACCCTCTTGATTTTATCTTCAATCAATTGGTTTTACTTCATCAGTTCTAACTTTACACTAATTACAACTCACAAGACTTTAAATCCTATAAACCTTTAACGGAATTGTACATGATTATTCAAAACATTAGACTAATTAAGCTAATACATGTGAACTTTGCATTCCCTAGGATTTCTATGTAAGAATTGAATCAGTAAACATAACACTATAACATATGCTTGCTTTTAATGTCAACATACAACCTGTTTGAGACTCAATTTATGCCAACAACTTATTTTAATCTTAACTTCTAACTGGACTTTAATTAGTTGAGGACTACTATCTTTCTGGACAGTTCAGATGGTTGCATATCAGTTACAGGAGGAACTACGATCTCCCAGTCAAGTGTATATTCATACCTTTCCTCTATAGCTCACATCCAACTAACAGGATAGTAAATCTAATCCTTACTACCACTGAATGACCATTTTTTGAATTCGTTGTTCTTAGACAATCCTAATTATACAATCCAAGGATTATACTTGTGTAACTAAGAATTAAGCTATATTTATCCATTACATCTAGAATCTATTTAACTATTAATACACAGCAGTCCAAATAAGCAGGATTAGAGGAGCCGAGAAATGAGCATTCTGAATTCCATTGTTCACTTTACAAGCACCAATACAACACGAGAAAAGCAAATACCTGGAATTCAAAAAGAAGTGAGGAAGGCAAAAATCAGTAGCAGCTTCAATAACAAACAGCCACAGAAACAGTAGCCAGCGAAGATTCAGAAATCCAGGAGTAGACTTGAACCAACAGAGAACTTAATGAAGAACTCAGCAATTTCCAGAATACCAAACATCAACAGACTCGAACCAAATAAAGCTCAAGAATACTTCAAAACTTGAAAACTTGAACGTAGGAATGATATACCCAAACTTCAAAAAGTGATTTCAAACAGGACGAGGAGTTGAAAACTGTGAGCACGTGATTTTTTTGTTCAATCCAAAACAGCAAAGAAAAACAGAACAAACAGTCACTTCTGTTTCTTTTTTTTTTAGAATGTAACTGTGTTTTATGTAAGAAAACTCCCTTCCCAGATTCTCCAATGTGTTTCAAACTCTCTGTGAGTATGAATCTGTGTGTTTTTGTGAGAGTATGTCTCTGTGTAAGTGTATCTGTATGTCTCAATGTGTGAATGTGTTTCTTGCTTTTTTAGTCAGTCTTTCTATGGGAGTCTAATGTATACTGCCAGTGTCCATTTCCAGAGAATGTTCTCTCTACTTATAACAGAAAGATCCCCTGGAACAACTCATTGTCCAATTAAAATAAAACTCTGCCCAGCCCATCATATTCCCACTGTTAAACCACTAAATCCTGTCTAAGTATGGGATATTGATACAAAATGCTAAACACATGGTGCTGATGGGATACCCTGCTGTACAGCAGGCTCCACCAGGTTGTACCATGTGCCTTGCATCATGACTATTAGCTTTTCTGATTTTCCTAAGCAACTAAACAGCTATACCCAAATCCACTCAGATTTTAAAGTTACAGGTAGGCTGAAATCTGATCTAACAGTGATTCAAAGATTTAAACAAACCAATTCCAACTTACTGCCACATTGTTCTGGAACTATTCTCATACAACTAGTTGTGGATACTTTAACACAATCACTTATCAGTTATAACAAACAAACCAACATCTAACTCAATGCACAAAACAAACAATAAACAGAGAAAGCTCAATTCAAGCAAAACAAAACAACTGCCCGAGGTTTTTTAACACAACAACTTCGCGAATTCAAGCGACGACATTCGTTAAGTCGAATCATAACATGTACGATTGATAACAAATCAATCGCGAAGGCAGTGATTTCAAAACCCTCGGCCAAAGCAGTCAAAAATGAAGAATTAGATATTCGACGAATTTATCGAATCGAATTCCTATTTTATAACAACATCATTCATAGCAATCAATCAGAAACAACAAATCGACCAAATAAAACGGTCCCAAATAGATGAAGAAAACAGAAAATTTGGAAACATCCGAAAAAATCAAACAACAAACGAAACTACAACAACAATTAACTAAATCGACGAGTCCAAGTAAATAAGAACAGAAAAAGAAGAGAAATACCTTGAAACAAGAAGTTGGGACTCGGCCGACTTGGTCTTCGGCATTTGAGGTCGAAAGGACCTTAATTGAGATGTTTTCTAAGTGAAAACATATCAATTAAGGTCTATTAGACCTCAATTTGATAACGTCCGGCGAAGGAAATTCCAAATCAATTTTTAGGGTTCTTAGCTCGGATTTTTGGGGCTTCATGGTTTCGGGCTGGATTTGAATGAAATGGGGTATGGGTTTATGGAAGAGACGGTTTGGTGGTGGTGTGGTGTGAATTTGGAGCGATTTGGGGTGAATCTCAATTTTCCGGCAAACTTCGATCTATTATTCGAAGAGTTTAAAAAGGAATCGAGAAAAATGGGTTAGGGGTTTGGAATGGGGAGGTCTTGGGGAGTTTGGGGTGTAAAAATCAGGTGGTTTGGAGGTTGTCCGCCGGCGGAGACGATTTCCGGCCGGCGGAGGGAGGCGGCGGCGGCGTTACTTTTATGGAGGAAGAAGAAATGAAGGTAAATTTAGGTTTAGGATTGATTTTGGTAGATTAAAATGGTGAATTAACCTGGGCCGTCGGATTAGAAGGGATTAACGGTCGAGATCAAAAGTTGGGAGATGGACTGGGTTGGGTATTTTTGGGCCGGAATTGGGTATATTATTTGGGCCTGGTTTTGTTTGAGAATGGACAGCCCAGTTAGCCTTTTCTTCTCCAATTCTTTCTCTCCTTAATTTAGTTCCTAATTTATAAAAATAAAAATTCTAATTACACAAAACAAAATCAAATCAAACTAAACACTAACTAAATTACAACTAACGAATATCAAACACAATCAAACATCAATTAAATACAAATGACGCAATTAGGCATTTAAATGCTAAAAAGATGTAAAAGATGAATTATTTTTCTTTTTGACTTTTATTTTATCCATCATTTGAATAATAAACCTAATTAACTAAATAGGACTTGAATGCCAAAATTGCAACATTATTATTTTTTGTATTTTATTTTAAAAAAATATTTTTTTTTTAGTATTAGTCTAACAAACAATCATGCACATATAAAAAATGCGGATAACGATAAAATAAAAAAAAACAAAATCAAACAAAAATTCAAAGAATCACACACAACACAAAACTATATATATATATTTTTTTTTTTTTAATTTTTGGGAGTAATTCTCGTGCAGGGCAAAAATCACGTGCTCACAACTGCCCCTCTTTGCGTGTAAACTCGAAGAGTTTTCGTGCAAAGATAATGAGCTAATACGAGCGATTTTTGCCCGTCCGAGCACTCCGTGTGAAGCATTTTGAAAAGATCTTGACCGAGCCTTTGCTTCGGGAGGCTTCCTACATATCCTGGGCTAAACAGGAATCAGGTCAATGTAGTTCGGGAAGTTTTGGTAGTTGGGACTACCGTGGACTGACACTTTGCTGTTACTGTTGCTATCGTTGCTGCTGTTGCTGCTTACTGCTCACTGACCTCCTTATTACACCAAAAGAAATTAAAGCTGAACTAGTTATGCTATCAAACTATGAGTTACAAGATTCCTATCTATGATTCTCTCGAAAACTTGATCTTGAATCTTAGCTGATTTGCTGTAGACCTCGATCTGAATCTTGATGCTCAACAAACTGTACGTTCTTGTTTATTTTCTGTAACATTGAATGAAACGGAGTCGGCGGAACTTGTTACTTCAATCATCTTCTGAGCAATCTGCGCCTTTGTTTACTCCAACATTTGAACTCTTTTCTTTTGGTTCTTTTCTTCTTTTCTTCACTCTGGATTGATGTTCCATTTGTAGGTTATCTCGATCCTTGCGTCCCGAGGTCAAACCTATTTAGACAACAAAACAAACAAACGAACGAAATTTTTCTGCCCCAGTTTTGCTAGGAAAATTTCGTGAGTTAGTTGTGACACAGAAAGCGATTAAAAAGACTCTTTGGTATTGGGTAAGAAAATCACAATTTCACAAATAAACGTTCCACGGCTTTCCGGCCGGGATTTTGAAGAAGAGTTTCACGGCTTTCTGGCCGGAATTCAAACAATATCTAACGGTTTTTTTGGCCGCTAGACCCTTGGTTTTTTGGCCGGGGATAAACTAAATGGCTCCGCAGTTTTTTGACTGGGAGATCCTCGGTTTTCTGACCGGGGATAAGAGTTTCACGACTTTCTGGCCGGAATTCAAACAATATCTAATGGTTTTTTTGGCCGTCAAATCCTCGGTTATTTGGCCGGGGTAAAAGTAAATGGCTCCGCAGTTTTCTGACTGGGGAGATCCTCGATTTTCTGACCGGGGATAAAAGTTTCACGGCTTTCTGGCCGGAATTCAAACAATATCTAACGGTTTTTTGGTCGTCGGATCCTCGGTTTTTTGGCCGGGGTAAAAGTAAATGGCTCAGCAGTTTTTTGACTGGGAGATCCTCGGTTTTTGACCGGGATAAAAGTTTCACGGCTTTCCGGCCGGAATTCAAACAATATCTAACGAGTTTTTGGCCGTCGGATCCTCGATTTTTTGGCCGGGGTAAAAGTAAATGGCTCCGCGGTTTTTCGACTGGGAGAGATCCTCGATTTTTTGACCGGGGATAAAAGTTTCGCGGCTTTCCGGCCGGAATTCAAACAATATATAACGGTTTTTTGGCCGTCAGATCCTCGGTTTTTTGGCCGGGTAAAAGTAAATGGCTCCGCAGTTTTTTGACTAGGGAGATCCTCGGTTTTCTGACCGGGGATAAAAGTTTCGCGGCTTTCTGAACAATATCTAACAGTTTTTTGGCCGTCGGATCCTCGGTTTTTTGGCTGGGGTTAAAGTAAATGGCTCCGCAGTTTTTGACTGGGAGATCCTCGGTTTTCTGACCGGGGATAAATGTTTCACGGCCGGAATTCAAACAATATCTAACGGTTTTTTGGCCGTCAGATCCTCGGTTTTTTGGCCGGGGTAAAAGTAAATGGCTCCGCGGTTTTCTGACTGGGAGAGATCCTCGATTTTTTGACCGGGGATAAAAGTTTCACGGCTTTCTGGCCGGAATGAATTCAAATAATGTCTAACGGTTTTTTGGCCGTCAGATCCTCGGTTTTTTGGTCGGGGTTAAAGTAAATGGCTCCGCAGTTTTCTGACTGGGAGATCCTCGGTTATTTGACCGGGGATAAAAGTTTCACGGCTTTCTGGCCGGAATTCAAACAATGTTTTTTCTGACCGGGGTCCAAACATATATTGGACTGATATGATTTGATTCTCTTTTTCGGAGTTTTCATTTTCTTTTCTTTTATTCTTCTTTTTGGGCCTTCTTTTAGGCTTTCTTTTTAACCATCAAAAAATGCATAAGATAAATCTCTAAAAAGAAACTTACCCTTTTATGTGTTTTCCTTGTTCCAAAGCCATTTCAAAGCTTGCGTATTTCACTTCTTCGAGTTGTACCTTCTTCTTGCACAATTGAACAGACCTGCTTTCAACAAAGAACATTTTATCAGTTGAAAAAAGTGGTTGACTTTGCGGCCTTGATTATCTTCATTGCTTGATCGTTTCCCCATTTCCATTGAGAAATTTGCTACCAATTGTCTTTGGGGTGACTTCCTTTCAAACTGACCGGGTTCATTCCCGGAATTCTATGAGGATTTTCCGTGTGGGTCCTATCCTTCTGCTTCATTCCGTCTCTTCTAAGACCTTAGCCTTTGATTTCCGTTTCCTTTCTAAACTCCTTTTCTTTGGAAATAATCGATCATTACGATCCAATCGTGGATTGTAACAATACACCACTGAGGCTGTTTTTCTTTTCTTCTTTACCAGGCGGAGTCCTGTAAAACCGGTCCTGTCATCTTCCTTTGTAATAGTTTCAGAATTAAAATCAAACCGAAAGGGATTCAAAGAAAAAGAATGAATCAAAGAATGGAAAAACGTATCAAAGATAGAGGAGTCCCTTTCGGGGGAGAAAAGAAGGACTTATCTGAGGTATATGCTGACTTTAACCAACATGACATGCTCCTCGGACCAGATGCTTGATCGTCACAAAACTCCCATTTTCTTATGAACCAAAACGGGTCTATATTTCCGAGCTAAGGAGCCGTGCCGGGACCTCTCGTGGTGAAACAAACTTTTCGGTTGATAGCGCCCTTTTGCGGGTTTTCGCCAATCGACCTCTCTCATTTCTCTTCTTACCATCGCCAGATAGCACTGTTTGCGTGTTTTTACCAACGAGCTCTCTCATTTTGTATTTCTCTACTTCCATCGTCTTATGGTGCCCGAAGGTTTTCACCAATAAGACTCTCTCATTTTATTTCTTTTCATTCCAGGAACCTCGGATCGCAACAATGATGTTTTCACAACTTCCAATCGATCTTGAAGGACTTGTACTCGGTTCGGGTAACAAGAATTGTAAACAAAATTACAACTTTGGAATCATCTTGACGGATCTTAAACCGAATCAACAATATCATCTGCCCCAGTTTCATTTTTTGGGGAAACTGGGATTTTTGGTTTGGTGTGACTGAACCTCAAGGAGAGGTTGCCTACGTATCCTTTCGGAATCAAGTCAGAACGTAGTTCAGGAACTTTGTTTTGTTTTTTTGGTTTTTGGTTTTTTTTTTATTTGGATTCCAAAGAGGGTAGTCAAAGAAAGGTAACCGGCTCAAAGGGTTTACAAAAAGGGTTGGTAGTGTTTGGGTAGCGGGAATAAAAGCCTTCAATCATTTCGACTTGTGAGGACCTCATTGAAGCAAGTTCAGACATAATACCTTTTCACAGCATCCGCATTCACAGCCGTTTCAGGATCTTTTCCTTCCATGTCTCCCAAGTATAATGCTCCTCTTGGCAGTATCTTCCTGATGATGTATGGTCCTTTCCAATTAGGAGCGAATTTTCCTTTCGCTTCCTCATGATGTGGGAGAATGCGTCTTAAAACCAACTGACCTACTTCGAAATTTCTCGGTCGTACTTTCTTGTTGTAAGCACGAGCCATTCTTTGTTGGTACAGTTGTCCATGACAGACCGCAACCATTCGCTTTTCATCGATCAAAGTTAATTGTTCCAAACGAGTCTTAACCCACTCGCTATCTTCAATCTCTGCTTCAACAATTGTACGAAGTGAAGGAATTTCTACCTCTGCCGGTATCACAGCCTCGGTTCCATAGACTAGCAGGTATGGAGTTGCTCCCACCGATGTGCGTACTGTAGTACGGTATCCCAGTAAAGCGAACGGTAATTGTTCATGCCATTGTCTAGAACTTTGGATTGTTTTTCTCAAAATCTTCTTAATGTTTTTGTTCGCTGCTTCCACGGCACCATTGGCTTTGGGCCGATAAGGGGTGGAGTTCCTATGCGTTATTTTGAATTGCTCGCATATTTCTTCCATCAAATGACTATTCAGATTCGCAGCATTGTCTGTGATGATAGTTGCAGGTATACCAAAACGACAGATAAGATTTGAGTGTACAAAATCCACCACAGCTTTCTTAGTGACTGATTTGAGAGTGACGGCTTCAACCCATTTCGTGAAGTAATCGATAGCCACTAGTATGAATCGGTGTCCATTCGAAGCTTTCAGCTCAATCGGGCCGATGACATCCATTCCCCAAGCGACAAATGGCCACGGCGCTGACATAGGTTTCCAGCAAAATGTACTTGACCTCATAACTGGTGAATTTCTTGCTCGGGTAGTAAATCGCCTGCTCTTTCTTCTCCGTCGCATCACGTTGTCCGAGAACACAACCAAAAGAGTTTTCCAAGACCGTTAAATACAAGAAAAGAGGTCTCCCTGGCTCTGGCGGGACTAAGACTGGAGGGTTTGACAAATATTCTTTGATCTTGTCAAAAGCCTCTTGGCATTCGGTTGTCCATTTGATTGCAGCGTCTTTCTTCAACAACTTGAATATGGGTTCACATGTGGAAGTCAGCTGAGCGATGAACCTACTGATGTAGTTCAGTCGGCCTAGAAGACTCATTACATCTTTCTTTGTTCTGGGAGGAGGTAAATCCCGGATGGATTTGATTTTTGTGGGGTCTAATTCGATACCTCTTCTACTGACTATGAAACCCAAAAGTTTACCTGACGGGACTCCAAAAGCGCATTTGGCTGGATTCAACTTCAAATCGTACTTCCGCAACCTCTCGAAGAATTTCCTCAAGTCTCGCACATGATCGCCTTGAGTTCTGGATTTGATGATCACATCGTCCACGTACACCTCTATTTCCCGATGCATCATGTCGTGGAAAATGGCAGTCATAGATCTCATGTATGTTGCTCCCGCATTTTTCAAGCCGAATGGCATGACTCTGTAACAGTAAGTCCCCCAAGGTGTGGTAAAAGCAGTCTTCTCGGCATCCTCTTCATCCATCAGTACTTGATGATATCCCGCATAACAATCCACAAACGACTGTATCTCATGTTTGGCACAATTATCAACAAGGATGTGGATGTTCGGTAAAGGAAAGTTATCTTTAGGACTCGCTTTATTCAAATCTCGGTAGTCAACACATACTCGAGTTTTTCCGTCCTTCTTTGGCACGGGCACAACATTAGCCAACCACGTGGTGTATTGTACCACTCGAATTACCCCGGTTTTCAACTGCTTAGTGATTTCTTCTTTGATTTTATCACTGATGTCAGTTTTGAACTTCCTTTTCTTCTGTTGCACTGGGCGACACTCAGGGTAGATTGGCAACTTGTGCACCCACTAGATCGGCTCCTAATCCCGGCATGTCATCGTAAGACCAAGCAAACACATCTTTAAATTCAAACAAGAGTTAAATTATTGCATCTCGTGTTTTCTCATCCGTGTGGATGCTTATCTTGGTCTCTCGGACCTCTTCATCAGTTCCCAAATTAACCGGTTCGGTGTCATTCAAGTTTGGCTTAGGTTTATTCTCGAAATGTTCCAATTCTCGATTTATTTCCCTAAAAGCCTCGTCTTCATCGTATTCCGGTTCTTGGTTCATTATTTCCAGATTAGGTGGCGTGTTCGGATTTGAGCATGAGTGCCGCAAGCATGTCATGTTATTTAAAGCCGCATTATTAGGACTGAAAAAGGAAGAATAAATAACAAAATTAGAAAGAGTGCAAAATAAGGAAATATTTATTTTATTTTCTTGGAATTTTTTGAAAACAAACAAAATTACATTGGGGAAACCAAAATACAAGAAAACAAAGAAAAACATCCAAGCTACGTCCCGAAGTAACTTGTGATGAAGGAAAAACGACAGGACAAATCTACCAGAACTCCCGCCTGATTGGGAAGGGTGTGGCTATCCAATTTTGCAATTTAGCTTCAGGGCCCACATACAGCACCTCAGCGGTGCTTATTCCTTCTCCCGATTGGACCATATTAACATCATAGAGCATTTGCCTCATGGCCCCACATATGTCTTCAATTTCCTCCGCTGTAAAGACCTCGTCTTCTTCTTCTTCACCGTACCTTGGTCGGACAAAAGTTTGGTACAGATGTGGCAATGGTTGCCGCAGAACCCATCCTTTCTCCTTTCTCTTGTTGGCCCATCTTTCATCTTCAGGGGTTGGGCGAAAGCCCACTCCGAAAAACTTTTCAGCTACAGGTAAAGTTATCAGCTTCGGCGCTCCTTGTAGGGACTTTCCCAAACCTTTTCCTGGCTGGAAGCCATGTTTAATCATTTCTTTCGCCACCATGATGGAGGCATTAGACAAAAACGGTTGGGGGAGAGGGTTCCCTTCTTCGTGTTGATCTGCCAACACAATCTCGAAAGCTTGATAGACAATGTTTTCGCTTCCCGCTTCCGCTTCCAAGCAAGGGATGGATGGATCTCGATAAATTGATTGCTCGTCTTCACCGTGGACCACAATCTCTTGTCCCTTGTGCTCAAATTTCAACATCTGATGGAGGGTAGAGGGCACAGCTCCGGCCGCATGAATCCATGGTCTCCCTAGAAGAAAATTGTAAGAAGTATCCATATCCAAAACTTGGAATGTCACTTCGAAGTCCACCGGGCCGATGGTCATAATTACATCAATCTCTCCGACGGTGTCTCTTTTACACCGTCAAAAGCTCGCACACATATGTTGTTAGGCCGAATCCTTTCAGCTCCGATTCCTATGCGGCCTAAAGTGGAAAGCGGGCATATATCTACCCCCGAACCCCCATCAACCATGACCCTCTTCATATAGTAGCCTTCGCTTTTGACAGTCAAATGTAAAGCTTTGTTGTGGGCGGCACCCTCCAAAGGCAAATCAGCTTTACTGAAAGATATCTGATTGATCGCGAAGAACCTCTCTGTCATTCTTTCAAGTTGTTCGGATGAAGTCTCAATAGGCACATACGCCTCATTCAAGGCTTTTAACAAAACCCTTTGATGTCCAGTAGACTTCATTAGAAGGGACAACATCGACACCTGCTCTGGGCATTTACGCAGTTGGTCTATCACCTCATAATCAGGCATTTGCATCTTTTGAAAAAAGACCTCTGCCTCTTCAGCACTTACAGGTTTCTTTGACGGGAAACGCCTTTGTGTGGCGTTATTTACCTCCTGTGTGTTTAAGTATTTCTGCCCTAGGACGCTCTCGGATGAATTTCCCGCAATCTCTTTCCCTTTGCGCGTAACAAGTGTTCGTTGGTATCTCCAGGGTACTGCGGACGGATCTGTCATTGGTTTTTGTTGCACGCGTGCAATAACCACAGGTTCATCTGGTTTTCGGGCCACATAAGTTCCCTTTGGTACATACATTGATGCTTCTCTCTTTAAGTGGAACTTCTTGGGGGCACCTATGGACAATGGTTTTTCCACTCTACCTCGTGGGAGGTAAAGGACTCCGCTCTTCTGAGACGATGCTTTCAATTCAATCGTCTTTTCAGATTTGGTTTCAAGAACTTCAACCTTTTTCCCCATTTTCTCTTGTTTCGGGAGAGCTTCAGGCCGCTTCTTTATGTTGGCGATGGCGATTATCGCTTTCAAAGCTGGGTCAAATTCCTTGTCGTCACAAATCATTCCAATCAACGGCCCGTTGTTGTGGGCTGGTAATGGGTTGTTTGTCACATTTGGGATGTCTTCATCCGCGAAGACGATCCTCCCCTGATTGATCAATTCTTGCACTGCCTTCTTCAACGTCCAACAATTGTCAGTACCGTGTCCTTCAACACCCGAATGATATGCACAGTATATCCCCCTCTGGTAGGCAGGAGAGTCTGGATTCTGCCTGTTCTGCGGAACGGGCTGCAGTAGGTTTTCTTGCCTGAGTTTCGGGAAAAGGGTGGAATATGGCTCCCCAATCGGTGTAAAGCTCATTTTGGGTTGCTCACGGTGTCGGGTGTTGTTTGGCCGTGGATTATACTGGTTTGGGTAAGGGGGTTGGTTTCTCTGGAAAGGAGGTGGATTCCTGTTGGCTGGTGGTTGTGGCCGTGCCAGAGGTTGAATGTTCATGACTGCATAAGGTGGAGGCGGAGGAGCATAAGCCATGCTGTGAGGTGGATAGTAATGCTGGGGGGCCCTGTCGGAGAATACCTGTCTTGAAGTTCGATATCTCCTATCTTCTATTGCCGCCATGGCAGTTTCCTCTTTTTTCTTGCTTCTAGGCATCCCTCCAAACCCGCCTTGAATGGCTTGGGAAGTTGCCCGAATGGCCGCTTGACTCAAAATTCGCCCTGTTTTCAAGCCATTTTCTACCATTTCTCCGATTTTGATCGCTTCGGCGAAAGGTTTTCCCATCGCCGACATCATATTTTGAAAGTAGTCTGGCTCTTGAGCTTGGAGAAAAGTCATGACCATTTCAATGTCGTCCATAGGGGGTTTTACCCTAGATGCTTGCTCTCGCCATTTGATGGCGTATTCTCTGAAGCTTTCCGAGGGCTTCTTCTTTAAGTTCGATAGAGAATTCCTGTCTGGCGCAATATCGATGTTGTATTGGAACTGTTTCACAAAATCTCTGGCCAGATCATCCCAGATGTGCCATCGAGATATGTCTTGATCCATATACCATTCCGATGCTATTCCGACCAAACTTTCTCCGAAGTATGCCATCAACAATTCTTCCTTGCCGCCGGCACCCCGCAATTGATTGCAGTATTTCTTCAAATGAGTAATGGGGTCGCCATGCCCGTCATACTTTTCGAACTTTGGTGTCTTAAAACCTGATGGCAAGTGGACGTGCGGGAACATGCACAGATCGGCGTAAGATACACTTTTCTGTCCACTCAGACCTTGCATGTTCTTCAAGCTTTGTTCCAAACTCCTCATTCTTTTTGCCATCTCATCCTGCTCGGGGGCCTTTGGATTTTGGCTTGGTAGAAACTCATATCGAGGCGGCTGAGAATATGTATTGGCTGCAACCTGGGTATGGTCCCGTGTGAGTGGTGGTGCCGGGAATGTAAAGGATGAGGAGTCGAAGAAAGGAGCATGTGCGGTGGGGTGCGTGGTGATTGGAACTGGCAATTCAACGGACGTTCTTGCAGATGTATCATGTGGTGTCACCCGAGGATGGGATGTGGAGGGTGATTCAGAGAGGTTTGTAGCATTGGAATACCCGAATAGAGTAGGCGGATAATTGATGGGGGTATTTGAAATTCCGCTTGACCTGAGAAGAATTTCAGGGAACCCAGGGATCAGACTCGGGGCTCTTTCCCGTTGTTCCAATCGTCCAACATCTCGAGCATGCGGCAACGCAACATTCTATTCTCCTCCAAAGCTGCCGACTCAGTAGCCGGGATGGTTGTCAATGAGCTTTCCTCCGAAACGGGAATGGTTGCTAAAGGCATTTCTGAAGACATGTCGGCACCCTTTTTTGACCTAGTGAAATAGGGATGAGTGCTTTCAGGCTGCCGAACTTTTCCTTTGGACCTTGTGAAGTACGAATGTGGTGCCACAAAATCAACCACTTTTACTAAAACCTGGAGTTTGGCAAACAAACGGTTAGTCTGAAACAACATAACAGATAAGTAATCTCACGTTGGGTGTGATGCACTTATACAAGTGATAATGTTGCTATATGTATTCGTTTGCGATGCGTCATTCCGGTTTGTATTTTCTTTCGCTTTCATCCTTCATCGATCTTCTTTTTCTCTTAACTTCTTCCCCCCCCTTTTTTTTTTATTTATTTATTTTTTAGTGATGGTCGAATCTTATGTGGATTGCCTACGTATCATGTCCCCGCATGAATCAGACCGGGCGTAGTTCGGAAACAAAAGACATAAGATATGAATGAAATGTTCATGAATTTTATTCCAACAAACCTTAAACTTAAAACACTTGCAAAATGACAACAATGGAGAAAAACTTTTAAAAAGACAAACAGACTCTAAAATAACAGACTCTTCTAAGCATGTCCCAACGTCTCGAATCTTTGCGCCCGGGGGGCGTTGTTTGGCCTTGCTGCAGCTCTTGGTGTAAGATCTTTCTGTATACTCCCCAATTCTGCCATGACTTGGTGGACACATTCCATGATTGAAGAGAAGAGGGCGGGCCGAGGTACTCGTTCGCAGGTCAAACACCTCATAGTAATGTAGTGCCCGATCTCATTGATCCTGGTCCTGATCATGTCTTTTTCTCTGAGCAGCTGCCCTATGTGTCTGTTCTTTGCCCCTAATACTTGAGAGTTGCCGGAGATATGGTCCAAGAGCCTGTCTATTTGCCTTTCCATCCGCGCCATCAAGTTGTGACAACGGTCTCTATCTGCTTTAGCATCCTGGACTTGCCTGAGAGTTCGCTCTCTAAGAGTGGCATTTGCCTTTCTCAAATCAACGATGATTGCATCATAGTCTTTCTCTACTTGTTGTAGACGGAGTGCTTCTTGGTGGGCCGCTCTCTTCCATTTTATCCGGACTGCAACCAAAGCCGCTTTTGCCTTCTCCAAGTCTTCTTGGTGTTCAAAGGCTTTCCTTTCCAAATCATTTATCAGCATCTGATCACTCCGACTCCTCCTTGACCTCTCTGCGGCCAATTGCATCTCTCGAATTTGAGTTTGGAGTGTTTCTCTTTCCTGCTCCCAACCGGCCCTTTCCCGATCGAAGTCAGCCTGTTGTATGTCCATGGCTGCTTCCAGGAATCCTTTGTCTTCTTTTAAAGTGTTGATGCAAGATTGGAAATTTTACGCTGTCTCATGCTCAGCCTCCCTAACTCTGGCTTCTATTTCTCTCTCCCAATCGACGGCATACTTCACTGACCTTTCTGACCTTTGCTCCGGTATTGATTGGTTGTGGAACCATTCAAGATAAGCGAGACTCACTTCTCCCCGTTCTCGATCGGCAACCATCTCGTTGATGTCGGAGAGTCGACTACCGAACCATACCTTCTGTGCATAAGTCTCCCTCGGGGTCTCTTCTGTCACAAATTTCCATACAAATGATCGCATATCCTCAATTGGGGCCCTTTTCTGTTCTCTTCCTAACTGCCGCATGACACGTAGCGGGGCATATGGTTGGAAACCCCTGAAACCCATTAGTATGTAGAATGGGCGGTATGTCGACATATGCATGATTTTGGCGGAAGGGAACCAATAATAATTCCAGGTAAGTTGATCTGCTCTCAAAGAGTTGAGAAGTTCTTGCCAAGTCCTCAAGTCTTCTGGAAGGTTACAACGGGCGGCTCTGTTTGTATGACAGTGAATATAATTCAGCCAATCTGCTTTGAAGTTTATCACAATTGGGTGATGATAGAGATGTTCTATAAACCACATTTGTAATAAGATATTGCAACCTTCAAAATAGTCTTGCCCTTCTTGGCACCGAGTTAAGGCCCGGAAGATGTCTCCTAGTATCATCGGAAGAACAGTGTGTTCCTCGTTACTCTGTAGATATGAGACCACCGCAGCTAAACGGATTCTGATGCGTCCACCACGTTCGGGAAAAACCATGGTTCCCAAAAAAGCGATCATGAAAGCATAGATTCTTAAATCTCCCCGGGCGTCATAATTTAGCTGGTTAACAAATTCGACGTTTGAGAATTTCCCAAACCCTTCTTCATCACCAAATCTGTCATAGAGATAATCTAGTGGCACCCAACCGTTCTCCAGACAACCGAGGGGAACCCGCCGGAGACATAGCTTTTTCAAGAAATTATTCACACCCATCTGCCTAGGAGCTGCAGGTCTCATCTTGTGCAAATCTCTTCCGAGTCCTGTGAGTCCGCCCAATTCTTCCAAAGTGGGTGTCATTTCACAATCCCGAAATCTAAACACATTGCTTGTTGAGTCCCAAAAACTCACTAAAGCTCTGATCACATTTTTGTCCGGTTTTATCATCATGATATCCGGAAGAAACTTGAGGTGCTTGTGAACTTGATTTCTTTCCCAAGCTGAAAAACTAGTCCACCATTTACAGAGCCGATCCGGGGTTTTGTCCTGGACCATGAACATAGGTGGCATTTCGTCTCTTACCCTTTTCTGGCCGATTCGTTGCGATGAAGTCATGTTGATCCTAGAAAAGATAAAAAATGAATTTAAGATTTTTTTTTTCAAATTTTTTCTTTATTATGAAAAAGGAAATTTTGACTTTCCAAATGAAGTCTGCGAACCAGAAATTCTAAGTAAAGAATTCTGTTGACCCGAGGGAAGCTGTTAGGCACCCCCGAAGGCGTTTGGCTATTTTTTGCAAAATTTCCTAACTCTCGACTAAGAACGAAAATCCTAATTCTAATATTTTTTATTATTGTTTTTTCTTTAAAAAAAAAATCAGTATTAGTTGAGCCCGATATGGGTTGCCTACGTATCTCATTTTTTGTGAGAATCAAACTTGCGTAGTTCGAAAATAAAAGAACTAAATCATTTTAAGAAAAGAAAACAAACTATTTTTAAACAGCATTTCTAAAACGAATTATTTTCAAAGGAACTAAGAAAATTTATTTGAAAATTATTTTCAAAGAAACTAAACTATTTTTGTAAAATTAAGAAAATTTATTTGGAATTTTTTTTTTTTGCATTTTTTTTTTCAGAATTTATTTTTTAAAGAACTAACTATTTTCGTAAAATTATTTTGACTATATACCCTGACGTTTTCCACTTCTTCCTCTTTTAACAAACCGGTCGGCATGTAAGATCGAAACAAATAAATGCACACAAAAAGATGCAACAAGTTGGTCTTTTTTTGTTTCATACCCCGACGTTTTCCACTTCTTCCCTTTTTTTTTTTTTTTTTTTTTTAACAAACCGGTCGGCATGTAAGATCGAAACAAATAAATGCACACAAAAAGATGCAACAAGTTGGTCTTTTTGTTTCAGGTACACCTGTCCTAGACAGGCCCAACCCCTGTGTTGAGCCTCCTAAGTCAAATATGCACATGATGCAAATAAACGTTCCCATCGGGGATCCGGCATAAGGTCTTGTTATTCTAAGTCATCATCTTGTTGGAAAAGTGTCTAGACTGGCTTTAACTCGAGCGGACAACTCGAGCCGAAGAGTGTCAGTGCACCGGTAGCATGGCTTTCCGGCTTAATTGACAAAACTCTCCGCCTAAACATGTGTGACTACAAAATCCTTCACCGGGTGCCAAGCACCACAGCTATCTTGAGAAAAATGGGCTATGTCCAGCAAATGCCCGGTATTGTATTTCAAAAGACTCAGAAGAGAAAAATGGGTATCGGCACAGTTTATATACAGTTCACAAAATATCAAAGCGGTAAAGCAACATTTAGCATATCAAATATAAACATGTAATAAATCAGATAATAAATAAGCCAAATAAAATAATTATTCAAAGCTCGAATTCTTAAACCCCGAACCGGTAGTCCTGAGTTTTATTCCCCAGCAGAGTCGCCAGAGCTGTCACACCTCCTTTTGGCGCGCCCTTCCCCGGAGGGTAGATGCGCGAGGGAGTTTTTCCAATTTAAGTGACAATGTTCGAAACGGGATTATTCTATTTATTTCATAGTCGCCACTTGGAATAAATTAAGGTGTCCCAAGTCACCGATTTATTTAAATCCCGAATCGAGGAAATTTTCGACTTTCCAAATGAAGTCTGCGAACCAGAAATTCTAAGTAAGGAATTCTGTTGACCCGAGGGAAGGTGTTAGGCACCCCCAGATCCCGTGGTTCTAGCACGGTCGCTTCAATTATTCTAAATGGCTAAAAATATCTGATTTTATAACATGCTTTTAATTTATGTGCACATTTTAACTTTTAACCGCTTGTGATTATTGTTGTTTTAACTTTTAACCCTTAGCTTAGGCCTAAATGAGAGAGGATGCTTATGCGACATCGGGCCCTACACTGATTCAGGCCCATGTCTGATCCCTGTTGAAGCAGTCGCGCTCCAGGCTTTCAAACGAGCCCAGACCCTCTTGATTTTATCTTCAATCAATTGGTTTTACTTCATCAGTTCTAACTTTACACTAATTACAACTCACAAGACTTTAAATCCTATAAACCTTTAACGGAATTGTACATGATTATTCAAAACATTAGACTAATTAAGCTAATACATGTGAACTTTGCATTCCCTAGGATTTCTATGTAAGAATTGAATCAGTAAACATAACACTATAACATATGCTTGCTTTTAATGTCAACATACAACCTGTTTGAGACTCAATTTATGCCAACGGCTTATTTTAATCTTAACTTCTAACTGGACTTTAATTAGTTGAGGACTACTATCTTTCTGGACAGTTCAGATGGTTGCATATCAGTTACAGGAGGAACTACGATCTCCCAGTCAAGTGTATATTCATACCTTTCCTCTATAGCTCACATCCAACTAACAGGATAGTAAATCTAATCCTTACTACCACTGAATGACCATTTTTTGAATTCGTTGTTCTTAGACAATCCTAATTATACAATCCAAGGATTATACTTGTGTAACTAAGAATTAAGCTATATTTATCCATTACATCTAGAATCTATTTAACTATTAATACACAGCAGTCCAAATAAGCAGGATTAGAGGAGCCGAGAAATGAGCATTCTGAATTCCATTGTTCACTTTACAAGCACCAATACAACACGAGAAAAGCAAATACCTGGAATTCAAAAAGAAGTGAGGAAGGCAAAAATCAGTAGCAGCTTCAATAACAAACAGCCACAGAAACAGTAGCCAGCGAAGATTCAGAAATCCAGGAGTAGACTTGAACCAACAGAGAACTTAATGAAGAACTCAGCAATTTCCAGAATACCAAACATCAACAGACTCGAACCAAATAAAGCTCAAGAATACTTCAAAACTTGAAAACTTGAACGTAGGAATGATATACCCAAACTTCAAAAAGTGATTTCAAACAGGACGAGGAGTTGAAAACTGTGAGCACAGTCACTTTTTTGTTCAATCCAAAACAGCAAAGAAAAACAGAACAAACAGTCACTTCTGTTTCTTTTTTTTTTAGAATGTAACTGTGTTTTATGTAAGAAAACTCCCTTCCCAGATTCTCCAATGTGTTTCAAACTCTCTGTGAGTATGAATCTGTGTGTTTTTGTGAGAGTATGTCTCTGTGTAAGTGTATCTGTATGTCTCAATGTGTGAATGTGTTTCTTGCTTTTTTAGTCAGTCTTTCTATGGGAGTCTAATGTATACTGCCAGTGTCCATTTCCAGAGAATGTTCTCTCTACTTATAACAGAAAGATCCCCTGGAACAACTCATTGTCCAATTAAAATAAAACTCTGCCCAGCCCATCATATTCCCACTGTTAAACCACTAAATCCTGTCTAAGTATGGGATATTGATACAAAATGCTAAACACATGGTGCTGATGGGATACCCTGCTGTACAGCAGGCTCCACCAGGTTGTACCATGTGCCTTGCATCATGACTATTAGCTTTTCTGATTTTCCTAAGCAACTAAACAGCTATACCCAAATCCACTCAGATTTTAAAGTTACAGGTAGGCTGAAATCTGATCTAACAGTGATTCAAAGATTTAAACAAACCAATTCCAACTTACTGCCACATTGTTCTGGAACTATTCTCATACAACTAGTTGTGGATACTTTAACACAATCACTTATCAGTTATAACAAACAAACCAACATCTAACTCAATGCACAAAACAAACAATAAACAGAGAAAGCTCAATTCAAGCAAAACAAAACAACTGCCCGAGGTTTTTTAACACAACAACTTCGCGAATTCAAGCGACGACATTCGTTAAGTCGAATCATAACATGTACGATTGATAACAAATCAATCGCGAAGGCAGTGATTTCAAAACCCTCGGCCAAAGCAGTCAAAAATGAAGAATTAGATATTCGACGAATTTATCGAATCGAATTCCTATTTTATAACAACATCATTCATAGCAATCAATCAGAAACAACAAATCGACCAAATAAAACGGTCCCAAATAGATGAAGAAAACAGAAAATTTGGAAACATCCGAAAAAATCAAACAACAAACGAAACTACAACAACAATTAACTAAATCGACGAGTCCAAGTAAATAAGAACAGAAAAAGAAGAGAAATACCTTGAAACAAGAAGTTGGGACTCGGCCGACTTGGTCTTCGGCATTTGAGGTCGAAAGGACCTTAATTGAGATGTTTTCTAAGTGAAAACATATCAATTAAGGTCTATTAGACCTCAATTTGATAACGTCCGGCGAAGGAAATTCCAAATCAATTTTTAGGGTTCTTAGCTCGGATTTTTGGGGCTTCATGGTTTCGGGATGGATTTGAATGAAATGGGGTATGGGTTTATGGAAGAGACGGTTTGGTGGTGGTGTGGTGTGAATTTGGAGCGATTTGGGGTGAATCTCAATTTTCCGGCAAACTTCGATCTATTATTCGAAGAGTTTAAAAAGGAATCGAGAAAAATGGGTTAGGGGTTTGGAATGGGGAGGTCTTGGGGAGTTTGGGGTGTAAAAATCAGGTGGTTTGGAGGTTGTCCGCCGGCGGAGACGATTTCCGGCCGGCGGAGGGAGGCGGCGGCGGCGTTACTTTTCTGGAGAAAGAAGAAATGAAGGTAAATTTAGGTTTAGGATTGACTTTGGTAGATTAAAATGGTGAATTAACCTGGGCCGTCGGATTAGAAGGGATTAACGGTCGAGATCAAAAGCTGGGAGATGGACTGGGTTGGGTATTTTTGGGCCGGAATTGGGTATATTATTTGGGCCTGGTTTTGTTTGAGAATGGACAGCCCAGTTAGCCTTTTCTTCTCCAATTCTTTCTCTCCTTAATTTAGTTCCTAATTTATAAAAATAAAAATTCTAATTACACAAAACAAAATCAAATCAAACTAAACACTAACTAAATTACAACTAACGAATATCAAACACAATCAAACATCAATTAAATACAAATGACGCAATTAGGCATTTAAATGCTAAAAAGATGTAAAAGATGAATTATTATTTTTTTGACTTTTATTTTATCCATCATTTGAATAATAAACCTAATTAACTAAATAGGACTTGAATGCCAAAATTGCAACATTATTATTTTTTGTATTTTATTTTAAAAAATATTTTTTTTTAGTATTAGTCTAACAAACAAACATGCACATATAAAAAATGCGGATAACGATAAAAAAACAAAATCAAACAAAAATTCAAAGAATCACACACAACACAAAACTATATATATATATATATATTTTTTTTTTATGTCAAAGTGAAGATCTCTTTATGAAGAGAATACAAACGTGATCAATTCACCTTATTAAACATCTCGTGCAATTCCTTCCAAACTAAGAGTGCATTAGAACGAAATAGAATTCCACTGAGCAATTCTTTGCTCACGTTTCCAGTAAGCCATGAGACTACTATTGCATTACATCTATCCTACTGATATCCTAAAGCTAGCCCAAAAGTATCCCTAGTGATTGTGCCATCAATGAAACCTAGCTTATTTCTTCCGAGGAGTGCAACTCTCATTGCTCTATCCCACAAAGTGTAGTTTTCCATTCCTATGAGTTGAATACAAACTGATAAGGACCCATGAGTATCAGAAAGATGAAGATATAGTGGATGATTGTGATCAATCATCACCGGAGCAGGAACAGAAGTTCCTGAATCAGATCCACTCTCAATCGCCATGATTATTTAGTAACAAATTCAATCAATTACAAATGAAGTGAACAATTTCTAGTCAAAAACAGAAATCAGAAACAAAAATTCTTCAATTGAATCTAGGGCTTGCTACAACTTCAAACCAGAAATCGTTTTCTCTTACAGAAATAAATCTCTCGATCGTCTTCAATCCGCAAAGAACAATCCTTAGATCTTACTGACGGTACCTTGCACTGATACCATGAGGAAACACATAGTGTTCCTGATCATTAATGAAGCAGAGCAAACACAAGGAAGAAGAAGAATGCATGCAAACTCTAGAGAGAATTTTCTGTTCATTATTAATGGAACAGTGATATACAAATGAGCTAACTACTATATATAACAGGGTTAGCTGGTGCGAGCTGTCTAACTAACCTCTACTACTTCCACTACTAACATAATTAACTAACAACTAATCACACTTCACTAACTAACGCAGCTAGGACATATTAGATCGTTAGTGTACAGTGAGACAGTTAGTTAATTCCTTCACATGGTTAGAAATATATTTCTGCACCTAAAACTAAACACTAGCAGGAATGTAGTATCTAAAGGCTCCATATAACTCTAACAGTGAAAGAAAAATAAATATTTAAATGTACCAATAAAATTAATATAAATCCCTAACTTAGATCTTCATAAGTATAAAAGCCATAGATAACATCTCATGAGCACCACTAAGATGTAAAGTCCAACATCTATGAGTTGTGAGATACTTGATACATTTATTACAAGTTTTTCCAGTAACTTGTGTAAAAGTTTGATCTCCGTGATGTCAAATTCTTTTGCTAAATAAAATCAGGTGCAACAATACCTATTAGTATCATGAAGGTTAACAATCAATCCAGTTGATATATTTATTCAAAGAGCTAATAAACTAAAGCAAAACTTTTTAGCAGAAAATTAATTTAAGACTAACTAATAAGTGAAATGGACAAAACAATAGACCAAAGTCACTAATAGACTAATAAGACACATAGAGATAGTTAAAGAAAGCAATAGAAGCTAGCATACAACAGATAGGAAAAATGAAGAAAAACTAAAACTTACTAGCCTATCCATACTATCATATTTATGTACAACACAGTAAGCATTATTAAAACATCTTATTCATCAACAATAGCAGCTTTCATGTTGTTGCTAAGTAATCTACCGGATTAATTATTTTGTTGATGCTTGTTTTTAACAATGAATGAATATTTATCTCTTCTAAAAATTTTACAAATGAGAGCAGGCAAGCGTAATAATTCAATCAAAACCCGAGGAACTATTTTCTTATACATAATAAAAATATTATTCATTTTAAGAAAGTAAATAGTAGCATCTTATTGTCCAACGCAAATCACGTCTTATTTGACATGCACCTACAAAAAGTAACTGCATATGCCACACAAATACTACTATAAAAATATACGAGATATTTCTCTTAAATATTCTCACACCATCTATAAAATTGCTCAACCAAGATGATAAATAAAGTAACATTGTTCAAATAGTTACTAAATATATTAAGTGATTTCTTTTAAAAGCTAGTACCAGTAAGATATTTAGAAGTTAATATTAAAATGATAAGCACTATGATAAGTTTGCATAAACATTACTATTAAAGTAGAATCTTCTAGTTCAAAAATTCTTATTTTTATGTTTTGGCATTACATATGACTAAACAAAATGATCATGTTGATATGCAATTAGGCTTTCCAGTAAATTGCAACTTTATTTGTTTGGGACACTCAAAGGTGTTCATTGTGAAATATTTACAAACACCTTCTAAGCACAGAAATTCTAATATTGTTTAAAACATATCTAGAACTGATTTTCTTTGAAAATTCTGAAAACCCCAATTCAGCCCTAGGTAGTGCCAATAATTAAGTAAGAGTGAAAATTAATCAAGCACACGAACTCACAAATAAAATATATGGCTTCACTTGGAGTATATCTCGTGAAACCTCATTCAAATAATTTACATGAAAAATCCCAACTCATTTTTTACCAACACATTTAGAATATCAAATTAGGTATTAACTAAGTGATTTAATTTACCCATTTAAAAATAAAATTGCAACGTAAAAAAATTGTAAAAAACAAAATTGGTAACTGGCCCAAACACATGGAACTTTGTGGTGTCTCACATCAGTTGTTAAGAATATAAAGGAGGAAGATGGTGACTCTTTGTCGCTACTGTTGAATTACTTACCCTAGGTTGTGTGTGAGTTGTGATGTGTACTAGAGAAGAAATACGATAGCTTTTTCCAGAGTCGCGAGGGAAAGCCTTAATTACCGGAATGACTGGCGCAAGAGGTTAGGGTTTGAAGCTAAGAGAAAAGGCTTGATATGTTCTGATGTCTAAGAGGCAAGTCAGATGAATAAAAAAAAGGTCTAGGACTGAATAAAAGTAAAAGGTAAAATCCAGTTTAGTAAAATTAGAAGAGGAAAAAATTGGTGGGAAAGTGAAACCGTTGCAATAGCCTACTTTTTCAAATAATCGCTGCTACAGATAAGTCTATTAGAACGGTTACAGTAACCGTTGCCATAGATTTATCTTTGTCACCGGTTATTATACTAATGCAACAATTTACTCTTAGAACTGTTTCAATAGGGTGAAATGTATTATTCAACGCAGTAGATGGTCTATTGCAACAGTTTGTCACAGTTGCTAAAATATCTGTTCCAATAGGCTTATTTTCTAGTGTAACGACCCGGTCAGTTGTTTTGAGTATTTTAGTCCTGATCCCCTATTTATTATCTCATCTATGTTATATCGTTGTTTTCTCATTCACCGGGGTATTTGGGTTTGGTTACGGGTGAGTTTCAAAGTGAAGGGGGACACATAGTCCCTAAGTTGGAGGTTTAAGTTGAAAGAGTTTAGTGTACTTTGACTTTTTTGTAGATGACCCCCAGTGGATTTTGACAATTTCAATATCTCCATATGGTGATTTTAGACTCGGGAGCGTATTCATATGTTAATTTGAAGGTCCGTAGGTCGTTTCGGTGTGAACTGGGGAAAGTTGGAAGGTTTAAGGATTGGAAGATTTGGAAAGTTTGACCGGGAGTTAGCTTTAGTAGTATCATGATCGAATTTTGATTTTAGAAGTTGGAATAGGTCCTTAATATCATTTATGACTTATGTACAAAATCTGAATTCAATCGGAGTTATTTTGGTATGAATCGGTATTAGTTTTGTAATTCAGAAGTTCATAAGTTCCTTAGGCTTGAATCGATGAGTGATTTGTGATTCTAATATTATTTGATGTGATTTAATGCTTCGAGTGCGTTTGTATGATGTTTTAGGACTTGTTGGTATGTTTGATTGAGGTCCTAGGGACCTTGGTGTAATTCGGATGATGTTTGGAGCATTGTGGAACCTCAAGCATTGTTGAAGTTCTAGTTTTCCTACAGATCTTGTTTCCTTCTACGCGTTCATGAAGGTTGTCCCGCGTTCGCGTAGAGTCTTCAGAGGCCACTAGAATTTTACCCTTCGCGTTCGAGAAGGTTCTGTGAGTTGTTCACCGCTAACGTGTGAGGTTAACCGCGTCCGCATATAAGGAAGAGGAGGCTACAGATACACACATTTTTGCTCATTGCAATCGTGTATAGTGGACCGCGATCGCACTTCAGGAGGCAGTATGTCATATTCGCGAGTGGAATTTCGCATTTGCGTAGTGTTAATTTGGGCAGTAGCATTTTTTGTGCTTCACAAACGCGAGGCATTTTCTGCATTCGCGAAAAGTAAATCACCAGGCAGCATATTTAAGTTCCAAAATCGAGGGTTCGTCTCATATTTCACATTTTGGACTCGGATAGCTCGGTGTGAGGCAAATTCTTGGGAGATTTTCAAAGAGATTATTGGGATAAGAGTTCCTAACTCGGTTTTGGTTAATTACATGAATATATTATTGTTTGTATCATTTAATTAGTAGATTGAATTGGGAAATTGGGTATAATTATGAAAATTTTCTTGGGCTTAAATTTGGGGTTTTAAAAGGCAATTTGAGGATTCTTGTATGGTTGGACTTGTTATCGAATGATTTTTTAAACTTTATAATTGTTGTTGGATTTCAAGATGTGGGCCCGGGTTGACCTTTTCAGTTGACTTTTTATTTCTTCATAAAGATCGTGATTTTATTGTTCGAATTAGTTTCCTCTTGTTTATATTTATAGTATGAAATATTTTAGCTAGATTCGAGCTATTCAGAGTTGGATAATCGAGAGAAAGGTCTTCTAGTTGATTGAGTTAGCGCGATTTGAGGTAAGTGACTTGACTAACTTTGTGTTTGGCAATTACCCCTTAGATATTGTTGGTTGTGATAATTGTGATATGTCAAAACTGTGTAGGCAAGGTGACAAGTGTGTACATGGATAAATGTGAAAATTTATGGTTTTCGCTATGTAGATTTTCATTCATGCCTTAATTGAGTTATCTTAACATGTTATAATCATCATTTCTAGTATATTTTCACATGCCTACTTTGTGTTATCTCTTTCTTGCTAATTGCCATACATGTTTAGTCGAAGTTCTTTTTTCCTTTATTCCGTATTCACTATTTAACCGTTGAACTCTTTACATGAAGTTGATATTCTTGGAATATCTTGTTGTTAAAATTGATATTGAGCTATAAAGGTTGTAATTTGCATTGAGGTAACGTGTTAAGTTGTAAAATACTATGCTTGTCAAGTTATTCATTACCTGTTATTGTTGTTGAGATTATTGTGTACATTGTGGTTGAGCCATGGGCTCTTTATTATAAAAACACTGTTATTGTTTGTTTTTGTGGCAAGTTGTGATATTAGGAACTTGAGGTGTAAACTGTGATACGATATGATATTGGGCACTTGAGGTGTAAACTGTGATATTAAAATGCATGAGGTGGTATAAGGTTTAGGGTTTGAAATGCATGCGGTGAGATAAGGCGGGCTTGAACGCGTGGTTAGTAGTAGAACTATTAGAAGCCATGCAATATGATAAGGTGGGCTAAAACGCGGGATGCTATTTCAGAAAAAATAATTTTCAAAACTAAATGTAAAGGCTCCCCTGGTGATATAAGGAAATACTGTGATTTTTTTTTTATGATTTAAGACTGCGAGGCGGTACCTCGATAGTGACTCTTTTTATTTCTTTGTTACTTTATTTGTGTTTGGTTATTTGTTTCCTTGCCTTAACATTTCTTTGCTTTCTTCCGTGATGCATTATCTGCCTTGACTCTGTGTAGTTAATTTTGGCATATCCTTACTTGTTACACTCCCTCATTATTATCATTGCATCGTTAAATTATTTGTACAGTTTTCTTGTTTATTTCTAGTAGGACTGTGACCTGACCTCGTCACTACTCTATCGAGGTTAGGCTTGCCACTTACTGGGAATCGTTCTGGTTTACTCATACTATTCTCCTGCACATCTTTTTGTGCAGATCGTGTATATCGTAGTAGTGGGAGGTGGTGGTTGGTGCATGATGATAGTAGATAATGGTGGACAGTTATTATAATTAATTGTGAATATTGGTAATAATATCATAATAAATTAACTCTTTGTTATAGATCTTAATGATTCAGACCTATGTAGACTCATTAAGTGGTTGTGAAGTAAAAAATAAACCGACTGAATGATTCAAATTCAGACTTAAAAATGATTATAATTAATGTGCGAGATCTAAGTGAGTGCAAACATACGAGGCCTATAAGTGTTTATTTTTCCTAAGTTGTATTTAGTTTTGTGTCAAATAGAGTAATTGGGTTGTGAATGGGCAAAGGTCCTAAGAATGGTTGATACGCCTATATTCATTCATGAAAAATTACTAGTTATGCCCTGTCATAAGTAAGTGATTATAAAAATTAGTCAATTCATAAAATATTATCAATTTTAACCAAATACTACTAATATTAGCCAATTAGCTATTTTTATGCAAAAAAAAAAGTTAATTTTTTTGCTTTCTCTTGAGTATGTGTTGTTGGAATAGATTTGATACGTCTTAAGGAGTTTGAGTCTCACTTTTGGGATAATTTAGTGAAGTTTTGAGATGGTTTGAATTGAAAATTCGAAGTAGAAGATGAATATAGAAAAAGATGATGTGTGTATCACACTGTATATAATATGTGTAACACATATGTATCATATATGTATCAAATGTATATAACAAGTATATCTATGTATACTTATGTGTGAAGTACATGTTGATACATGTGTTGCCGAAGAATTTTCTAACTCGATTTTAACTATGAATTTTAATACAAAGACGGTCCAAATTACCTCCAATCTTGTTTAAATCTTGTATATCGTCTCATCTACATGTTTTCAATAAATTCCAACCATACTTATCGAAACAAATCTTTTTTTTTTGCCTATTTGTTTTTATATTGTATATCATTGATAATAAATTCTGACTCTAAACTACTATAATTCACCTTCAAACTTTCTCAAATTTTGTATATTGTCTTATTTATGTATTTTTAACGAATCACAACAATACTCATTGAAAATAACAACAACAACAATAATAAACCTTGTATGATCCCAACAGGTGGTGGCCTGGGAAGGGTAGTGTACAGATCTTACCCCTTATGCAGGTAGAGAGGTTATTTCCAATAGACCCTCGGCTCAGAAAGGGTAATAAGAAAAAGAAAAAATCAAGAAGGAAGAAAGAAGGAAGAGAAAAGAAAAAGGGAGAGACAAAGGATACGTAGAACAATACCCATTGAAAAAAAAATCTGTTTTCCTATGTTTTTTGAATGTTTTATATTATTGATATTTTTATTTGACTACTTTGGTAGCATACTAAAATGATTGGTTATTGATAAATAGTGTCTTTTTGGTATATTTATCCAAGATTCCCTTCATTCATTATGAATTTTAATTTTTCAAATAATCATAATTCTTATTCTGAAAACTGAACATCAAACTAATTAAGCGAAAATTTATTAAAAGTAAAGCCGTCCACACAAATAAAAATAATAGGAAGAACCAAAAACTAAAAGGGATTTAAAATTTCTTTTGATTGTTTTTATGGATGAAGTACACAAATAGCTCTCAAAGTGGATGATCTTGAATTTTTATCCTTACTTTCTCCATAGGCAAAATTTCAAGTTGAATAGGTACGCATTCGGACCTAAAAATTATAATTATAATTATTTAAAAAAGTAGTTTTTGAAGTTAAGTTAAAAATAGTATCTGGAATTTAAAATTATATTTGCACATGCATTTCAGTTTAAAAATATTACACTTATATAAGTTGAGAAAAAATTATTCTCCGAAAACCTTGAAAAAGTGATTAAAACCACATTTTGGTTTTTGAAAAACATACAAATTTTCATGGAGAAACACGTTCTTGAAAAAAAAAAGATTTATGGACCTGAGCAACACTTTTAATATTTGACCTGAAGTTCTGTATATCAACAGTTGGAGGTTAAAAGTAAAAGATCATCCTACAAAGTTCATATTCTACAATTTTTGAATGTTTTTCGTTCATAACCGGATAACAATGCTCATCGTTAGTTAAAAATGAGCTTATATCAACATGCCATTGCCACCAACATCAATCCACCCAAATGAAACAATGCCCATGAACTTAATTACAAGCTCAATTCGACTTTTTTGGACTCACATTTCACCAAACATGCCATAATAGGAAGAAACAAACTTAATAAACCTTAGTCATGATTCATTTGGTCTACATCTCTAGTTAAATCCTGGAGTTACAACTTGCAATCCACAAGAACACATTCTTTAATATCAATGAGTTCCTACAACTTGGAGGTCCACGTTGTTTGACCCAAAAAAGTGTTAAGCTCGTTTTAGTTAAACCAATTTAATGAATAGATAAGGGGTGAATCCAAGTTAAAAGTAATAAATTCTAAACCCGAGATTCAACAACTTAGCCGGTAAAGACCATATTTAGATCGATAAATGTTGAGTTAGTGCTCACTGATTAGATATAAATATGAGAATGTATAAAATGAATATGGTAAATGACATTTAATTTAATATGAAGCAATAAATCACCCAAATATTAGATGAGGTGGATGATTCCTTCTTCAGATGCAACGTGTGACAATGAGCAGTAGTAGTGAACAATATGCCCTCAGATCTTATGAACTACGAAGAAGCGTTGTATGATGGAATCAAACAGAAGAGAAAAGATAAACTTTCTCTATATTCTTGATAGTCAATTCTTTTACAGGATGTTCTTTTACAGAAGTTTCGAATCCCCATTTTATATTCTCTCTCTTCCCATTTATAAAGGATCTCCTTATAAAAATCTTGAAAAGGTATAAAATGGGGGAAATATTCAACAGAATATTCCCGTTCGCAACCCTTGGAACATTATAACGGCTACATTAGTTTACTCTCTACTCGGCATCAGTGTCGGTCTCTCCTTTTAGGCAACTCCTCTCCATTGAACCACGCTCGGTTTCGACCTCGGCCTTATCTTGTCCATCTACATTTGTTAAAGTGGGTCTAAAATTGACCCTAACTATTAGTACCTCAACTTATTAAGATCATCCTATAGGTCCTCGATGAGCGGATTTTACCCGTATCTAATCACAAAGTACTCTGTCATGGGGTATGGGCTAAATCACTTGAGGTCATGCCGGTGACAGATTGGCTCAAATGCTACAGTTGGCATGGTTAACATAGGGTGACATCATGGCCACGCACGTCATCATTACGCATCTTTCCAATGCAATGCGTCATTTCTAGTGCCTTTACTGCTTCGATCTCAACGTTGGTAATAGTTTTTTTGGATCGATCTTAGATCACAATGCCTCATACATAATGGAAAGAAGATTCAAAAACGAAACTTTTTGAAATTTTGTAATCCTTTGGCATTCTTGCTTGTTCTTCTGCCTCTTTTCTAACCTTAGCCACTTAGTTCAGATTTCCCATTGATCAAACATTTATTCATTGATACCTTACTTCTGGTTCTACTATGCACACATCTTTCACAGAAATGACAAACTCTCATCACTCTTTTGATACAGTTTCTGATGCCACCCCTTTATCGATGGCTATGCCTTCCGGTGGTGGCGAACCTACGGTTGCGGAGGACGAGGGTTTTCCCACCGTGAAGGAGATACTTCATCGAAACCCGTCGGTCAGGAATGAGTTTCAGAAATAGCCTGCCCCGGCTCCTAAGTAGGTATTATTAGCCATAGGGTCGAAGGAGATATCTGAATTGCGGTCTAACTTCCACATTCCTTCTCATGTCGATATTATTCCGATGGGGAACGATTTGATACAAGTTCACCAACCTCGGTATTGTGCATTCTACCAGTACACATTTTTAGTGGGTTATTCTCTTCCTCTTCCCCCACTCGCTGAGGAGTTCTGCCACGTGTACGACGTTTGCCCAGCACAGCTTTCCCTTTACCTATATAAAGTTTTTTTTATGCTGGCAACCGAGTTGGCCGATTGTGAAGTCTCCATTCGCCATTTGCTGCATCTTTGCTCCCTAGTTTCTATAAGGGTGTGCTAATTCATCTCCGTTATCGCGAGACTAAAGGATTAACAGGGATGGATAATAAGGCAAACCCCCGATTCTGGTGCAATTACTTCTTTGTTAGGACTGAATACATGGTGGCGGATCCAACCGGGTTCCCCGAGTAATGGAACTTCAACCGTAATGGCTTTTCACTGCTCATCGTGTATTTTTGAATTTCTTTTTTTTTTGAATTTCCGACTCGCTCATCTTTCTACTTTTAGCTGGTAAGCGGCTGCCTCCCTTGGTTCCTGACATCGAGGACTGGGTGACTCATGTCTTGCCTTATACCATGGGGATTCATGATTAAATGGCCTTTATCAAACGGTTTGGTCCTAAGGCTTTGACTGGTAAGCGCTTTGGACCAAAGACTTCGCCCAGTAAGTGTTATTTCTACTTTCCAGCTTATTGACATTCATTATCGCCTTTTGATGCGACCTTTCTTTGATGCTAGACCGGATAAAGCTCTAGTGCTTGCACTTCACCGGGCTATCGGATCGGCTGAATGTAGTTTCTACTGGCTGAGTTCGTACGGGGTGTTGTACTTTAGTTCTTCCAGTGGGTGAATTCACCCCACGGGCAGCCATCACCTCTGTTGAGACCTTTGATCACCATGTTGCTGATATCGAGTTGGAAAGGCTCATTAGTTTAGATGTGAGGATGTCTCCTTATCGAATGTTGAAGTGCTCCTATGCCGGTTATCATTACGGAGGAAAGAATGTCAGCGGTCTAGGTGACCTACAAAAGAAGGGAATCTGCTCAGGTAGTCGAAGTCGACTCATCTTCAATGGACAGAAGGGATAGAACCATCCTCGTAGAAGATGATGGGTCAGGTTCTAACGTCGACCCTGAGGATGTGCGGGCCTTTAAAAAGAGGTTTACCCGAGTGGATATAAGGATGGAGGGACCCGATCGGCACATAGTCATCCCAATGGATTACGACCTCTTGGCCAACTCAGAACGGGCGGTGATGGCCTTCGCTCCCCTGTGCATGGCTTCTAAGAATAGGATGCTACAGGCGTTGAAAGATAAATTTGTCATTGGCTATATCTGGCATGTCCTTGTGAGTAAGTTTGTTTTTCCCATGTTAGGTTTATTTCATATGTGTAACTTGCTTACACTGACCTCTTCTCTTTTTTTTTGCATCAGACCCTTATTGTGGAGATTGAGCGCGACCGGCAGGAAGAGCGGAGGACGAACTTCTTTAAGAAGATGACATCCAAGTACAGAGAGTTACTTAGACAATACGGCCAGTTTCAAATGCTTTGCAACGGGCTCAAGCAGAAGTATGAGGAGCTGAAGAAGAAGGATGAGGAACTTATGAGGGCCATCGACAGGCAGCGTGCTTGAAGGGGTGCTGAGGGCTAAGGAGGATGAGCTCGAGGTCAGGAAAGGAGTGATGGCTGAAACACTGACCTTCAGGCACAAGTGGCATCTTTAACAATTGAACTCGAGTAGAGGGAGGCAAGGGCTGTGGATTTGAGGGATGAATTGAGTGCCAATATCGACGAGTTGGGTCGAGCTGAGAAAGTTAGAATGGTCATTGCGACTAAGGCAGCAGCCCTAGATGACACCTTTTGTGTTTGCAGGTTTGAGGGAGCTATTGAGGCAAAATATTGGCGCTTAAAGAGCCTAGGTTTGAGGATTGGATCATGGGTGCGGAGGTGGAGTTGTCTGAGTTAAATGAGAAAGTTGTCATCTTGAGGGTCGAGAAGACACAACACCAGGCACGACCATCTACATCTCATACTTTTATTGATCCCGGTGTGTCGATGGAGTTGTATGAAATGTGGGTCAATGCCGAGGCTCAACTTGACATATACAGGTCTCTAAAGACGGCTGGAAAGATTTCGAGGTGGAATTTGAGGATGTTTGTGTCAAGGAACGTGCAACTTATGACTCCTATGGTCATGATCCTAGTACGACAAGTGGGGACTGTGAGCACGCGAGTTTTGCCCTATATGAGATGATGAGTATGGTGGTGATGTCGGCAATGGGGAAACGATGTGGCATTAAATATTTGTACTTGGATGTGTTTTTGTTATTCTTTTTTGGTGGGGGCGTCTTTCCAGCCTTTTGTAAAAAATGTATTGTAATGGACTAGTTTAAATGGAACAGTTGTTTTTTGTTATGTATTTCTAGCTCTCTTTCTTATTGCATATGTGAGGAAATCCTTGACTTTTAGTTTGGTTCGAATGAGATTGTTGATTCGGATGTATTCAAGTGTAAGTTTTTTTGACTTCGAATGTAGAATAATTGAAGCGAGGTCGAATGTAGAATAATTCGAGCGAGGTCGAATGTAGAATAATTCGAGTGAGATTGAATGTAGAATAATTCGAGGAAGGTCGAATATAGAATAATTCGAGCGAGGTCAAATGTAGAATAATTCGAGCGAGGTCGAATGTAAAATAATTCGAGAGAGATCGAATATAAAATAATTTGAGCGAGGTCAAATGTAAATTGAATCGACCTAGGTCGAATGTAGATTTATCAATTCGAGCGAGCTCGAATTTAGATGATTCAAATGAGGTCGAGTGTAGATTTATCAATTTGAGCGAGGTTGAATTATCTTGTTGTATCTTCGAACGAGGTGAATTTAGATTGATTCGAACGAGATCGAGTGTAAGCTAATTCGAGCGATGTGTAAATTAATTTGATTGGAATCGAACTCCGACCTCGAACTCGCTACCTCGATGTCAAATATCGATATAATATAAATTACCTTTGTTCAGGATTGGAAACCAATAAAATCAGAGAAAAAAAAGAAGAACAAACTATGGCATTGCTTTGTTTATTCCATTGAAAAATCAGTGAGCTTTGGAGAAAAGGAGAGGCGGCTCCTACTCTAATGAACTGACCGTCCTGTACCTCCGTCCGTTCGCATATCAACTTGAAGCATCCCCTTTGTCACCTCATTAAAAACCTCATGAGAAAATCCAATTGGTAAAAAACTTAAGTGAGGAAAAAAGAGTACGGCTTGGACATCACTCTTTCTTAAAAGCTGAAGTACTTGAGGTGGGCGACGTTCCAATTTTTTGGTAGTAATTTTCCATTGAATCTAGCTGGAATGATCCTTTGTTTGCTATTGTCGTGGTTTTGTATGGTCCATCCCAATTGGTTCCCAGTTTTCTTTCATGCGGGTCATTGCTCGTTTGCGTTTTGGCTTTGAGTACATAGTCCCCTACCTTGAGTGGTCTGGCTTAGGTTTTTTTATTATAGTACTATTCTGCTTGCTGCTTTTGAGCTATCATTCTTATGTAGAATATGTCTCTTCGATTATCTTTTTCGTCGAGGTCTTGCTTTCTGCTTTCATCGTTACATGACCTGTTCTCCTTGGAGTATCTTAGATTCGGTTCTCCGACTTCGACTTGTATCACTAGATCAGTCCCATAGACTAATGAATATGGCATTTCACATGTGCTGGTTTTTGGCATGGTGCGATAAGCCCACAACAGCTCTGGTAAGAGTTCAGGCCATAGCCCTTTGTTTGCCCTCAAGATTTTTATTTAGTATATTTCAATACTATTTTGTTGGACGATTCAGCTTGATTGTTACCAGCGGGATGATATGGCGTGGAGAGTATCCGCTTAATGCGCCATTTTTTGAAGAACTTGGTCATCTTTTTCCCGATGAACTGAGGTCCATTTTTATAACCTATTTCTATGGGGATGCCGAAACGGCATATGATGTTCCTCCATATGAATGTGATAACTTCATGTTCGCGATAATTTGCCGTACACCATACTTGAGAGCTAGTTTCACTCATGTAGTAACGGCTTCATACTCATCCTCGTTGTTAGTCATGTCAAGACACCGTATGGACTGGTGAATGATTTTGCGTGTTGGGACCTCGAGCACGAGTCCCGGTCTAAATCCTGATACGTTGGAGGCGACATCGGTGTAGAGGAACCATAGGTCTGGTAACTTGGTGGAAGTACGGGCGGCTTCCTACTCGATCTCAGGTAGTATTTTGGCACTGAAGTCGGCAACAAGGTCGATGAGTACCTCCGACTTTATTGACGTTCGCAACTGATATATTATATTATGATCGCTTAATTCGATGGACCACTTGGCTAATATAGCCAAAAACTCAGATTTTGTAGGATGCTTCTTAAAGGGTAAGTCGTGACGACCGGGGTGGCACTAAAAATAGGGTCAAAGCTTTCCTGAAGCTACAACCAATGCTGGGGCTAACTTCTTGAGGTATAGGTACCGTATTTCAGCATCCATATAATAAATATGAGACTATGTACCTTTGTTTTCGTAGACCAAAACTGCGGTGACAGCGACTTCGGACAGTGCCAGATATACTCAGGAGGCTCTTACCAGGTTCTGCTTTCGCGAGTAAGGGGAAATGACAAGTACGCCTTTAATTCTCTCAAGGCCTCAATGCATTATGTATTCCATTGGAGCCCGTTGTCTTTTTTTGTGTACGTTAAAGAACTTGTGGAACTTGTATCACGATTGTGAGATGAACCTCGATAGGGCAACTATTTGTCCCATCAATTTCTGTACCTATTTTTTGTTGGTCAATGTCTCCGGTATTCCTCCGATTTCTTTGATATGATTCGGGTTGAATTTGATACCCCCCTTGCGACACCAAAAATCGAGAAACTTTTGTGAGGTTACGCCAAAGGCGCATTTTTTGTGGTTTAGTTTCATTTCGTATTGCCTGAGTATGTCAAAGGTTTCTCTCAATTGGTAGATGTGGTATTTTTTCCTTTTGGAATTGACCAGCATGTCATCTATATAGACTTTCATCATTTTACCGAGTTAGTTTTTGAACATCATCATCGCTAACCTTTGCTAAGTCGCCCCTGCATTATTCAGCCCGAAGGGCATGACCCTATAGTAGTACGTCCCTTGATGGGTAATGAAAGTGATTTTCTCTTGATCCTCTTCTTTCATGAGGATTTGATTATAGCCTGAATAGGAGTCCCTTGGTTCCTGACATCGAGGACTGGGTGACTCATGTCTTGCCTTATACCATGGGGATTCATGATTAAATGGCCTTTATCAAACGGTTTGGTCCTAAGGCTTTGACTGGTGAATCTAATTTCGATTTCCATGAACCGTTGTTGAGCAATTTCTCTACATATTCGTGGACGACCTTATTGATTGTAGCATTAAACTTTCTTCAGATTTGTCGTACTGGTGGGTAAAGTAGATCAACATTCAACTTGTGTTTTGCGATGTCTTTAAAGATACCTGGCATGTCTGCATAGGAGAAAACATACAGGTCAACGTTATTAGTTAAAAATTTATGGAATTTACCTAGCTGTGAGTTTGTTGCCGATGTAGGCTTTTTTGTTGTGGTCGTTTTCGTCTAGTTAGACGGGATTGAGGTCTTCCACTGTTTATCTGCAACTTCCATGAAGTCGGGGTATCTGATGACGTATGTTTGTTTGTCAGGCTCGGGCCCCGACTTCGATAATTGCTATGCTCTTGAGCCTTCCTCTCTTAACTGTTTTGTGTATGAGCAATCTTGGCGATGCGGTAGCATTCTTGAGCTGTGCATTGTTCACCGCAAATGTTGAATATTCCCCATGGGGTAGGGAACTTGATGACCTGGTATAAACTATATAGGATGGCCCTTATGGCGTGTATGCAAGGTCGCCCCATAATGGCGTTGTAGGCGGTGTCTTGAATTATAATATATGGAACATTGTTTCAAAGGCGACACCCCCGTCCAGTAGGGGCAATATTATTTCCCTAGGGGTTCATTCAACTGCATTGTTAAAACTTGTTAGTGTTATGCAATGTAGTACTATCTTATCTTCATGTCTCAATAGTTTGAGAACTCTGGGATGGATAATACACGTACCACCCTCATCATCTACCTTGATTTTTTTTACATCAATATCTGAAATTCGTAAAGTAATGATAAGAGCATCGAAATGAGGAAAGGTCAAATCGTGGGTATCTGACTTATCGAACATGATATTTGACTTATCGAAGATGATACTATCTTTGAGATCATCATACTGTTCATAGGTGATCGACTGCTTCAATTTTAGTGTGGTGGTGAACTTCACCTGGTTCATTGTTATTTGGATGGGGCGAGCGGAGAAGGGTGACTTTGGGGGGCCTTGATGTGGTTTTCATCCACGGGCAAAATTGGCTCTCCCTTAGTCACTCATTAGCTATTTTAAATGTCCTCGGTGGAGTATTTTCACTACTTCTTGTTGGAGGGCTATGCAATCTTGGGTCTTGTGGCCTATTTCCTAATGGAACTCGTAGAGGGCATTCAACTTTTTGGTGTTTGGGTCGGACTTTATCTTTTGCGGCCATTTCACCTTGTGATCGCGCTTTTCCAAATTGTAGACTATTTCTGAAGGAGATACACAAAAATTATTAGTGGATAAAAGTGGAGGCATACCTCTTTCATTTCGGTGAGTTCTCATTTGTGGCCAGGACACCCCTTCGACTTAACAGGGAGGTAGTGGTATGGTCATTCTGTTGTATGGTTGGTGCCTTTACCGATCGAGGCGTGGGCTTGCGTGATCTCTTAGGCTGTTATTTCATCGATCTTTTCTTAATTCGATTTGGATTGCCATTAGCCGTTGGGTTGGACCATTGGGTCCTCTTCATCTACCCTCACCTCGGTGCAATAAGCCTTGTGAATTTCTTCCCAAGTTCAGAAGGGTATTTTATGAGTCTGCTTAACAATTTTCTGGTCGCTCTTGACCCTTTCCTGTTCAACCCATTTTGAAAGGTCGCTACTGCCATCCCTTCAGATACATTTGGCAGGTTCATCGTTACCTTGTTGAATCGGGAGAGGAAGTCACCGAGTCTTTCGCCAAGTGATTGTTTAACAATGAATATGTCATTCACCCTGGCTTCTGCTTTCTTGGACCAGCATGAGCAGTGACGAACTTGTCGAGCATTTCTTTGAACGTCATTATGGAACGTGCTGGCAATTGTGAGTACCATGTCAAGGCTCCCCCTGTTAGGGCTTCGCCGCTGTGACATAATGAATGATATGGTCTTCATAATCCGTTGTGCCTTCATATATTTCAAATATAGTGGCATTTTGAAAGTTTTGGGTATGGCATGTGGGACTGCCTCCTCGCTGTATGGCTATTCCACAAACCGACCGACGTCTCTTTTTGGCCGGAGTTTCGGGGTGCCTGGTATTTTATCAGCCCTTTCTTTGTGCTCCCTCATTTGGTCGTGGAGTGCTTTATTCTCGTTTTCCATTTCTTCCATTTTCCTCAAACAGCTACGAGAGCGTTGCTACATGCATTGACAGCAATGTGAGTGTTACCTATTAGGGGAGCGGCATGTTGTTCATTGACATCTATTAGGGTGTTCACTCTTGCGGTGTTCCTGCTTGCCCCTTGAGCAGGTTTGTCCAATATGCTGGGGTACTTGTAAACCACGCCTCCAGTAACTTTTTCACTATAGGAGGGGCTTTTTCTGTCACGGACGTATATGCTCTCCTCTAATGCGAAGCGATTATGCTACCATGGGGAATGGGTGACTTACTTTGTCTTGGTGATGTGCGCGACGTCACATCTTCCACGTCCTCCTGCTCACCTCATTGATGGTGCCTAGGAGGTTGGTAGTGACACCTATCACTGCTTTCGGTCTTTCCTTTCCTCCCCTTTTCCTATCATGATTAGCTTGTACGAATAAGGAATGGAAAGATTTTGTTGTTGCATTTTTAGATCTTGAATAAACTAAACTTTTTAACTATGACCTCCCCACAAACGGCGCCAAATTATTTGACCCAAAAAGTGTTAAGCTATTTTTAGTTAAACTAATTTAATGAATAGAGAAGGGGTGAATCCAAGTTAAAATTAATAAATTCTAAACCCGAGATTCAACAACTTAGCCGGTAAAGACCATGTTTAGATCGATAAATACTAAGCTAGCGCTCAATGATTAGATATAAATGTGAGAATGAATGTATGCAATGAATATGATAAATGACATTTAATGTAATATGAAGCAATAAATCACCCAAATGTTGGATGAGGTGGATGATTCTTTCTTCAGAGACAACGTGTGACAATGAGCAGTAGTAGTGAATATATGCACTCGAATCTAGTGAACTAAGGAGGAGTGTCGTACGATGGAATCAAACAAAAGAGACAAGATAGACTTTTTGTATATTCTTGATAGTAAACTCTTTTATAGAAGTTTTGAATCCCCCTTTTGTTTTCTCTCTCTTCCTATTTATAAGGGATCTCCTTGGAAAACTCTAAAAAAATACAAAATGGGGGAAATATTCAATCGAATATTCCCGTTCGCAACCCTAGGAACATTATAACAGCTATATCTGTTTGCTCTCTACTCGATCTCGGTGCTGATCTCTCCTTCTAGGCGACTCCTCGCCATTGAACCACACTCGATTTCGACCTTGACCTTATCCCATCCATATGCATTCGTTAAATCGGGTCTAATTTTGACCCTTACACAGGTAAAGCTCACTTGCATACCAAAAATTGTGATTTTATATACAGAGGCGGATTGAGGATTTGAAAGTCGCGGATGTGCTTTTGAATTCAATCAAAATCTACTTTCTACATAAGTGCCACTACTTATATATTATTATCTTCTAAAGGCATATACATGTATATATGAAATATTTGCCGAACTTTACGGGTACCAATGACCCCTCTCGGTATAGCATAGATCCGCTTTTAATTGCATAGAGCCAATGTTTCATGATTTAAACTATAAACCCTCAAAGACTTAAGACAATCTTAGCGCAATTTTATTGCATTGTCTATGATCAAATTCCAGAGCAAGGTGGCTCATCTCCACAGTGAGTTGTGCAAACAAGAGAGTTTACTACCATTACTCATACAATCATGTGGCCACCGGAGGCTGTCACAAGATGTCTTTGTCGACATTTATATTCTAAGCTACCGTGAACTATTGAGGCCCTTATTTATGTCGTTCATTAAGGGTTTTAATTGAATCTTCTTCGCTATAAAATTATATAGTATAAATAGAATAAAACTAATTTTTGTTTATATATTGATGAAGTATGAAAAATGCATATGTTTGAGTATATTCGTGTGTTATTTCTTATGTGACTTACGGGAGTTTACACCGTTTTTGAAGTGAAAATATGCTTATTATGTATTTTTTATGTGTAGGAATATACTTATGCGGAAAATGATCAAATAAGAGAAAAACTGGTGGAAAAGAGCTAAAAAAAAAGGTCCCGGACAACAAAGTGGGGTTCACTTTGCCAGATCAGGATCGGAGCAGAAGAAACCAGAAACCCGGACAGCAAAGTGAAGTTCACTTCGCCAGACCGGGACCGAAACAGAAGAAAGCAACTTCTTCAATCCGAAATAGAAGAAGGAAAATTTTCCCGATACAAACCCAAGTCGCTATAAATACATTCCAAAATGTGCTTTCGAATGGTAGACACTACTTTGGAGGGAGAGAAAGCTTTAGGGAGGCAAGAACACGCTTGGAGCAAGAAGAAAGATTCGACTTCACGTTTCATTCCTCTTCCTTCCTATTTTCCATTATTATAAATTCTACTGTTGTATTTTTTTATATACTAGCACGAGTAGCTAATTTTTTTTAGGTTTTGATGGAACCTATTGGAGGATGACTTTTTATTACGTTTAATATAATTTTGCCTTTGGATTTCTCTACTTGTTTAACTACGTACTTATTCAGTTGATTGAATAGCCATCAATTGACTGTGCCTATTTAGTTTATACTGCTCGAGAGAGGCACAATTAGGTAGTTGTTGAACAACATCACTGCTAATGCATTTAAGAAATCAATACGAAGGGTTTAAAGACGGGATTAGAGAGAACAAACCCTTGGTGCGATCATAGTGAGTGATGAATTAGTGCTAGCTAGCATAGTTCGAGAGAATACGTCTAGTAAATTGTGGGAGTTGCTCGACAGAGAACTACGACACCCAAAGTACTCACGATTAGTAGAAAAAACTTAGGTGAATTTATAGGAGACGTAGTTTGGAGGATTCCGAAGATCGGGGAAATCATAACCCTGGATCTTTACAATCTTGTCTCCAGCCCCTCGGTTTTGTTAGTTGATAATTTTACAACTTTTAATATTTATTAATTAGTTTCAAATAAAAATTACAATTTTTATAGCTAAAATTATTTGAACTTGTTTCTTAGTAATACTAAACAGTTGAAGAGAAACCTAAATTCTTTGTGGAATTCGACTCCAGACTTTTTAGACCGGATTATATTTGCGGCGACCACTTATCTTTTTAGGACCAAAATTGAGCGTGATCATATAACCAGACAATTTGAATTCAATTAACAAGTGATACATGCTGCATTCTAATTATTTTTAAATCCCCTTATAAGAGTTCTTGGCTCCGCTACTATTTCTAATTACAAAAGAAAAAAATAAACACAAAAAAATTCTTTTATGATAAATTAACCAAGAGCAATTACATCAGTGTTGACTAGGAAGGGGATTTTGCCTTCGTAGCTAAATTCATTATATTGTGACACACTTTCTCTCCATTGATTAATGTAAATTTATGTCATAAGCATGAATAGTATACAAAGTTTTTTACACTATTAATTAGTTTTAACTTTTACCATACGTTAATTATTACTTTTATTAGATTATTGATATCTTCTCAAGAAATTTACCTGTAATTATTAATTAATAGTTTGTATATTTAAACA
>JASVEL010004085.1:0-157763 GCA_032618575.1 Nicotiana noctiflora | reverse complement strand
TTGATTAATGTAAATTTATGTCATAAGCATGAATAGTATACAAAGTTTTTTACACTATTAATTAGTTTTAACTTTTACCATACGTTAATTATTACTTTTATTAGATTATTGATATCTTCTCAAGAAATTTACCTGTAATTATTAATTAATAGTTTGTATATTTAAACAGTTCCATAGAACATAAACTTCTTTCAAAATAAGTGGGAAAAAAACGAGAAAAGGGAAAGCATTGAGAAAATAAAATAAAATAAAAATAAAAATAAAATATCTAGTACTCCTACTCTGTAATAATTAAGTCTGCTCTCACAAAGTGGTGGGTCAATCCCTATAAAAATCACTCGCTCTTTGAACCACACTACTCTTCTGCTTCTTCCACACATTAGGGTTTCGAAAACCCTTCCACCTCCGCCTCTTTCCTTCTTCAACCGAATCTGAGCCCTAAAACAATGGCGGAAGAAGCACAGTACGCAGCAGCCGAAGCGGGTAACAACAAGAGGAAGTACGAGGATCAAGCGACACCGTCGCCCGGCCCAAGGAGGCCCACTGGATTTTCTGCCCCGATCTCTTCCGTATCTCCTCCTGATGGTGCTCCTCCTCCTTCTTCTTACAATAGCGTGCCGCCGCCTATGGATGATTTTCAGCTGGCTAAGCAAAAGGCTCAGGAGATTGCTGCTCGGCTCTTAAATAGTGCTGAAGCTAAAAAGCCTAGAGTTGATAATAATGGTTCTGGTGCTGGTACCGGTGGATTTGATTCTTATGAACGTAAGGCTATACTTGTCTTATTTACTGTTATTGATTTTGTGTTTGCCTAGTTTGTGTGTTTTGTAAGAAGATCTTTGAAGTAGCAGATATACTCTCTTACTGAAATAGAAAATGAATTCAGTTTTCTACTGCTCATTGTACTGTTATCATACGTTCTTACGACTGATGCGATTAGTTAGCAAGGTAGTAGGGTTTTAGAGTTAACCTCCTTGTTTAAGTGTATATCTTCAATATGATTATTGGTTATTGAACATCAACTCTGTTATCACTAAAAAATACATAGGGAGGAAATTATTTTTCATTGAAAATATATAGGGGAAAGGTAGTTTAGTGACTTTATTACAAGAAAATAAAAATTGAGTGACCATCTATGAAATTACTGTTTTGCTCATTGTACTATTATCATTTCTCACTTTATACCCAGCCAAACACCTGGACAACAAGATACTCCCTCCTGTCCAGTTTTATGTGAAGCTGACTTTAAGAAAGTTCCAAAGATTTGAAGCTTGTGATCTAAAACTAAGTCTTAGGAATCTGTGTGGCTTTAAGTCATCCATTAAGGGTAAATGGGGAATTTTAAGGTTGGATTGTTTTAGATATTTAAATATGTCATTCTTTTCCTGGAAAACATATTTGTCCATACCAAAATAGTGTTTATATTGGTTACCACTGATGTGATTAGTTTTCTTCGTAGTATGGCTTTTGCTTTAATCTACTGGTTTTAGTGTATAGTTTTAATATGTTTATTGATGATCAATTTAATAGCGCCATCCGGTCTATTATAGTATCTTGTAGAGTTGTTGGCTATAAATCATCTAAATGGGGAATTTTAAAGTTGGATTGTTTTTAAATATAAAAGCTTGTCATTCTTTTGGGGATAGACCGAAAAGAGAGAAGTATCACATAAATTGTGACAGAGGGGTATTTTTCATCGAAAACATATTTGTCCATACCAAAATAATGTTTTTATTGGCTGCCACTGATGTGATTAGTTTTCTAGGTAGTACAGCTTTTGTTTTAACCTGCTGGTTTTAGTGTATATTTTTATATGCTTAATGATGCTCATGTTGATAGAGTGTCAGTTCTATCATAAGATCTTGTAGAGTTGTTAGACATTTTGTGTTTTCTTTCGAGTGCAGACAAGCAGATCGTTACTCCTTCGCTGACAAGTTCATATGGTTATCCGGGGCAAAGCAAGAAGATTGAAATACCAAATGGCAGAGTTGGCGTAATTATAGGCAAAGGTGGGGAGACTATCAAGTATCTTCAACTCCAGTCTGGAGCCAAGATTCAGGTTACTAGAGACATGGATGCTGATCCAAATTCTCCAAATAGAGCCGTTGAACTCATGGGTACTCCAGACCAAATAGCTAAAGCTGAGCAGTTAATTACTGAGGTTCTTTCTGAGGTAGCACTAATCTGTCTTACTATACAGTATCAAGTCCAGTAATTCTTTTTGTTGAATCATATCAAGTTTGCTCATGCTTCGACTATTATATCTTCCATTCTGGGTGTGCTACTTATGCATTATGTATTTGAAATAGGCCGATTCAGGTGGTTCTGGTCTAGTTAACCGGAGGTTACCTGGACAGCAATCAGGAGGAGAACAATTTTCGATGAAAGTCCCTAACAACAAGGTGAGTTTTAGTGCTGTAGTTCGTTCATCTTGTGGTCGGCTTTCTACTACTTGTCTCATGTCTATTTGTATGTATTTTAGGTTGGTCTTGTTATTGGTAAAGGAGGTGAAACCATAAAAAATATGCAAGCAAGAACTGGAGCTCGTATTCAGGTAACTTTAAATAGCTTTCCCAAAATAGATATGCAGTTTTTGGTGGCAATAGTGTTTTTTGTTGTATGAAGAATTCCAGTCCTTTGCTTTCTAAAACATCAGCAACACAACAACAACCCAGAAAAAACCTTTGCTTTCTAAAAAAGCAATTATATGTCGAGATTTTAGTTTTTAGCTTCCTTACCTTTCCTACCTTGTCACAGGTGATTCCTTTGCACTTGCCTCCTGGTGATACGTCTCAAGAGAGGACAGTACAAATTGATGGGTCAAGTGAACAGATTGAGGCTGCAAAGCAGCTGGTGTATGAAGTGATTAGTGAGGTATGTGTAACTGGATATTCTTCAGTTTCTGTTCTTTCCACTTATTATCGTGAGAATATGATAGGCAAGAATATGATAGACAGATGACTTTGGCATCAAGGTTATACATAACCTCCTTTAAATGTTAGAAGTATTTATGTTTGTATATTATTTGGTGACATATATCTTTAGTTTGTTAATGTGTATGTGGATTTTGCATTGTGGAAGACACTGCACTCGGTTTCTTTAGTCGTCGAAGAGCTGCTTTTGTAGTTCTCTTGATCCTGAGTTTTAAATTCCTCTATCAACATCTTGAAAAGACAACATGGTATTGATTTTTTCAGCAGTGGTGGATTTCCTGACACATCAAAATTACAGATTGCGTTTGTTGCTAGAGGATCATGAATAACCAATTGAGTGAACCTAAATCTAAATATTGGGATGGTCCTTATTTATGTCTAAAAGTTTCATGTATGTATATTGTTATTTATTACCTATCCGTCCTTGTCTCGCTGGAAATTCATAGTGTTTGCAGATATCATTTTGCCAGTCCTCTTTTTGGACCACAGCTTCAGTTAATGGGAATTGTAGTTTGTTTCCAATGATCCCTGGATGAAGGAGATTGGCTCTTGCCGTGCTTCATTTTTGGAAGGAAGTACTCTTATTCCTAACTGGACATATGCTTTCTAGTTTCAAATAGGTCCTTGAGAGTATGTTACTCCACCCTGAAATATAACTCCATTACATTATGGTTGAATAGTTTGTTATCCACAGAATATATCTGTAGTGTGACAGAGCTCCTATCTGTGTCTACATTTTTTCCCATTGGTTTATTCTAATTAGTTGGATGTTGCTGGAGCAAGAGTATGGGTTCTATCCGAAGGCAATATCAGGTTTAAGATGTCATATCAAAAACTATAGTCATGCCTCAATGTCTATTGAATTATATCTCGTTGGACTATAGATGTTTGGCTTTTTTTTGAGGCGCAGGTTTTGGAGAAGTCTTTTCCATGAAGGTAACAAAGTCTGTAAAATTTTTCCTAATATTGAGCGTCTACTCAGTCTGAATTCTTAGTTAATATCAGGGACAACATATAACTATGCTGGTTAATTTTGTATCTGATCACTGATATTATAATTGAAAAATTTGTAGGCTTAGTATTTATCAGACAATGGTGACACCAACATGAAACCATTTAGTGTTGGTGTTACCTCAGTATTGTTCTGGTATGGTCTCCAACCTGAATACTGATAACTTTAGACATATTCTGGAGTAAATGAGAGGCTGCTTTTGCTAGGATGCAAGGGAGTAGACTAAGATATGTTGAGATTATCATTATATCTTTTGGGTGTGTAACTTGAGATATTTTATGAATTTACCATAGAGAAGTGTTGCAAGAAACAGTATTCCGTGTTATTATATGTGTTGGTATTCAATCAGAGGACAAACTTCATTGTGCCTTAGGATTTCTAGTGCTTTGTTTGGTTTCTTTTGAAGAAAAATCTATCTATTGTGTCATTATTTATTAGCCGCTAGTATATGATTTTTTTTGTTATCTCATAAACCTTTGGCTAATTATTGGCTGTGAAGATCAAACTCTCTGAGATTAGGAGTGCTGAAATGACTATTAGTATATTAGATCGTGTGTTCCTTGATTGCTAGCAGTACTATTAGATTCTTCTTTGTTGTCTCAGTAAGACATGTCTCATTGTTGAAAATGAGGGAATTGTTGCCCTTCAAGTATGATGTATCATGTAGGGTTGTTTCTCGACGGTTTTACAAAATGACGGCAATTGTCACTCTGGTTGCCTTTTTTTGTTTTCACCTTTCTGTATATATGTGACCCAATGCAAGGAGCGAGTTTGTCTTGGAACTGCAAGATTTGGTGCTGCTGCTGTGCGAAAACACATTTATTCTTAATGTTGTAGTTCATGGCTTGTCTAATTTGTGTATCATTTTAGAACTTAGTTACTCCCTCCGTTTCAAATTTAGATGAGGTAGTTTGACTCGGCAGAAGTTTAGGAAAAAAAGAAACTTTTGAAACTTGTGGTATTAAAAGCTTAAGGGGGTAAAAATGTTGTGGGGCCATGACATTTGTATGGATATAAAAGCTTCTCATCAAGGGCAAAATGGATATAATGAAGAGTTTAAAGTTGAATTGTTTCGAATTGTAGAAATGTGTTATTCTTTTTGGAACGGATGAATAATGAAAATGTCATCTAAATTGAAACGGATGGAGTATTAAAATGCAGTTGGTATATAAATTTGGATACTCCTTATATAATATATAATTTGAATACTCTGCTGATGACATAATGAACAGACTCCTCTTTTGCTATTGGCAAGTCACCCAGGCTTTTAATGCTATATTCTTCAAAAATAGTGGTATCTTGCCATCTTAAGAGTTATTTTGCCTACATATAGAATGTGTATACTTTTTTCTCTCTGCTTTGGTATCCTTCACTTCAAATAGGGTGAGGATGGGCATCTGCCAGGAGTTTGTACCTCCCAACCAGTAAGTCTACATCTGTCTTGATGCATACGTAATATCAATTGTTACATGTGGTATTTGCTACTGTTTTATCTGATATGTTTAAGCTACCCAGCTGTGAGTTACCTACTTACGTTAATATGTGAATTATCTCTAGATCAATCGTTCTTGGTTAATTTAGACAGTAATTCTTGTGCAGAATCGTGCTAGGAATCCTGGAATGGGTGGAGGATATCAACAAGGTTATCAGGCCCGACCTCCTACAAGCTGGGCCCCTCCTGGTGCCCCAATGCAGCAACCTGGTTATGGATATGTTCAGCCTGGTGCATACCCTGGTCCGTCCCCCCAATATAACACGTCTCAACAAGCTTACCCTGGCTACCCTCCTCAACCTGCCTCTGCTGGATATGCCTCTGGCTGGGATCAGACTGCCGCCCAAAATCAACAGTCTCAGGGAGGTGGTTATGATTACTACAACCAGCAGGCCCCACCACAGCAGCAACAAACTCCTGGAGGCACAGCTGCTTCAACTGATAATAGTGCCTATGGTTACAACCAGCAATCAGCCTCGGGTTACAGCCAAGGACAAACTTATTCCCAAGATGGCTATGGTGGATATCATGCACCTGCACCTCAATCTGGTTATCAGGGGACTGGTTATGAGCAGCAACAAGGTTATAGCTCTGCGGCTGGTTATGGGAATGCCTCAAACCCAACATCAGATGGCCAGAATTCTTCATATGGTACACAAGGCGATGGGAGTCAAGCACCTCCACCAGTTCAGGCATCAGCTACGGGTCAACAAGGTAGTTACCCATCTCAGGGCTCTACTCAGGCAGGCTATGGGATGCCACCAACTTCTCAAGGTGGGTATGGGACACCGCCACCTGCAGGCTATGCTGCGAGCTATGGGGCCCCACAGGCTCAAAAGCCTTCTCCTAGTCAGCCAGCTTATGGTCAGCCACAGCAGTCTCCTAGCGCGCAAGGAGGTTATGCCCAGCCTCCCCCAGCACAGCCTGGGTATCCACAGCCAGCTGCTCAATCAGGTTATGCACAGCCTGATTCTGGCACTCAGCGACCTCCTGCTTCTGGCTATGGTGCTCCAACAGCTCAGCCTGGTTATGGTGCCCCACCTTATGGGGCTCCACCTAGTTATGGCCAGCAGCAGCCACCACCTTACAACAGTGCCTATGCTGGTGGTTACGCCCAGCCTCCAGCGTATGCTTCTGATGGCACAACTCCAGCGTCTCAGTCTGTTCAGCCTAGTGGTGGGGTTGCAAAAGCATCACCTCAAAGTTAATGTGAGTCAACTTTGTGAGGTTGAGTTGGATCTGTTAAAAGATATTTCATATTTTTGTTGCTTAGGTGTCTTTAGGTCTTGTAGTGTATCAAGGCACTGTTTTAAACCTTACTTTGCTTTTGACCCGAATATCTGAGCTGCATATTGTTTTCCTTGTTATATTTGCAATTGGCTGGATATTTTTTCAATTAAAGTTCTTAGTGGTTGGAGTTTATGTGTGCGCATGTTATTGGAGGCTCTTTTAACATGCTTGAATTTCTTTTAACGAGCAACTGCACACACGCCAAAAGCTTGGCATGCGGTACAAACATATAGTTCACTATTTTAATACTTTTTACAGCTCCAGTGTGTGACTAATCCGAGATGATAAGTGAAGTGTCCTGCCATTTTCTAAGTGAATGAGGATGAGGATCGAGTGTTTATGTTTCAATAGGTTCTCTCATTCTAGGAAAGATACGCTATTTTATAAGTTCCCAATTTGGATATACTTGTAGATTCAAATTTTTAGGAAGGCCTTGTTTGCTAAAAATGTGTAAATATAATAATAGCTTCGACATGCAGCTTAAAATCTTTATAATTTTGGTTGAGGGTATTTCAGACTTTTGAGGGTATTTAGCTAAGCTTATAAGCCGATCAAATTAACTTAGAGACACTTTTTGTTTTATTTACGCATCTGGTAAAGTTGAAAGTGCTTATGAGCCAAGTACTCATAAGTCAAAAATAGCAAAGGCACCAGGACAGACGTTCGGTTAAATCGGGCGATAGCTTTGCGATTGATAGCTCGGTATGCCACCTGGCCTACTTCTAATGATAGATAGAAAAGGTGGGAGAGGAAGCCATAAGCTGGTCACCCCTAGCTTATGAATTTTAGCTTATAAGCAATTTAAGTTTGACTAATATTTTTATTATTTTATCCTTAAAATATTTCTTTTTAAAATAAAATTCCTGCATCGATACTCATAATCCTAAGTGTTTTTTCAACCTACACCCCCTCGCGCGTGCGCCTCTTCAAAATTGTTCTTTCATCTCCACAAGTAATAGCTGGACTCCATCTAGGTAGTGTTAAATTTGTTGAAGACTCAGAGAGGTAGTCGACTGAGAAGCTGGTTGATCAATCGGGATATCAACTGGAGTTGGAGCACTTTCAACCTTGGCTCGCTTAATACCATCATTAACAATAGTGTGCCCCGTCATAGAAAAAACAGTCTTATCATAAGTATTAGAGATGTGCTTGGATGAAAAGGGTGCCAATTCTACTTTCATAACTTTCAGAATATGAGATATAAGAAGAACATAGGGCAGACATGCAGCAGAAGAGGAAATATCCCTGATACTCTCAAGCATATATTGACGAGTCCACACAAACTAGTCATGACGCTTACTATTAACCAGACAATAGAGGACAAATACATCTCTAATGGAGAAGGAATGGAGTGACCCATATCTAGGAAGGAGACTGGTGGCAATCATATGGGCCAAGACACGGCGTTCAAGCTTATGATTGTTGGGGCCAATGTCAGGAGGGTTATCGTATATAAAACTTTTTGCTTCATCAAAGGACACTTCAAACTCTATGGGCCAAGAATGTTTGACAAACACACTATACCCACTAAACATGGAGGAAAAGATCTTTTAAAATTGGTAGGAGGCCAAAACAATTCTAGTCCCTAAAAAATAGATTCAAAATCATCTTTATCATTCACAAATAGATTTGCATAAAACATTCACACAGGTTCTTCATACACAGTATTTCCAAGGTTGTCAAATAGAGGGGAAATGTGCTGAAAATTGAAAATTGAAGTCACATCACAATAAAGGCTTTTCTTAAGAGAAAGACTTACAAAGCATCCATAAGCCATGAATTTTGACTTGTAGGATGCAACCTTAGCCTTTCCACTGGCGCCATAGAAGTTTAGCTTGTCTTCACGACCAAACACCAAATGTTCCACCTTGATTTTCTTGCATGCATCCTTTTTGGGTGTTTGCTCCATGGGCCTCTTACCTGCCTTTTTCTGGCCGATAGGATGATTTTCAGATGAGGCACTGCTATCGTTGTCAGTTTTGAGAAAATCTGAGTCAATGGATGACTCCACATCCACAAATTCTTCAGTGTTGAGAGGTTTTGAAACCTTCATCTGCGTCTGGTTGCAGAGGAGAGACTTCTTTTGGCCATAGTGAGAGGAGTTGTTTGGTAGAGAATGAGAGAAGTGTTGGTGATGGAGAGTTTTTCTCGAGGAGTTTTATAGGAGCAAAGAGGCATCTCGGTTACTGGAAGGGTTAAGTGCAAATGGAGGTGATGTTTCAGAAGTGACTGATTGGCGGGACATGTAATAATTGTACTTCCAAAGAAAATTAATTAGAACATATATAATTAAGAAAATAAAATATTCTAAAAGCGTGTAAAATAATTTTAACACTTACTGAAATATTTGATTTACAAATTTGGCACAATGCCATCTTTTTCTGGAAAGTGCAGAATCTTTCTTCCAAAAGAGGTTTAGTAAAAATATCAGCAAGTTGAGAATTGGTGCTAATGAATTCTAAAGTAATATCACCTTTTGCTATATGATCATGGATAAAATGATGTTTAATTTCTATATGCTTTACTCTAAAATGATGCACATAATTCTTATTTAAGCAGATAACACTAGTATTTTTGCAAAAATAGTAGTAGAAGTAAGAGATAAATCATAATCAAGAAGTTGGTGTATGATCCATAGGACTTGTGTACAACAACTTCCAACAACTAGGTATTTCGCCTCAGTAGTTGATAGTGAAACACAATTTTGTTTCTTGCTATGCCAAGATACTAATGCATTTCCTAGAAATTGACATGTCCCACTGGTACTCTTCGTATCAATCTTGTCTCCTACAAAATCAACATCTAAAAAGCCTTTCAGAGACAAATTGTTAGAGTGATCATACCATAGTCCGAACTCAGGAGTACCAATTAAATATCTAATAATGCATTTAGCAGCTGTAAGATGGGATTCCTTATGAGCCCACTGAAATCTAGTACATTTACAAATACTAAACATAATATCCGGTCGGCTGAGAGTTAAATAAAGTATAGATCCAATCATCCCTCTATACATGGGTTCATCAACCATTTTTCCATTGCAATCTTCATCTAGCACGGTAGTTGGACTCATTGGAGTGATAATAGCTTTAGCATTTTCCATCCAAATTTCTTAATGAGCTCCTTGGTATACTTGGTTTGGCTTATGAAAATTCCTTTAGGGGATTGTTTGATTTGAAGTCCAAGGAAGAATGTCAGTTCTCCCATCATGCTTGTTTCAAATTTTCCTTTCATGGAGAGTGCAAATTCTTTACAAAGAACTAAGTTAGGGCTACCAAAGATAATGTCATCTACATAAATTTGAGTAATAAGATTACCTGAACTGGATTGCTTAATAAAAAGAGTTGTATCGATGTTACCTTGTTTGAAACCTTGATTTAGAAGAAAAGAGCTCAACATTTCATACCATGCTCGTGGAGCTTGTTTGAGGTCGTACAGGGCTTTAGTCAGCTTGTATTCATGGTTTGGAAAATTGGCATTTGCCAAGCCATGAGGTTGTTTCACGTATACTTCTTTAGATATATAACCATTTAGGGACGCACTTTTAACATCCATTTGAAATAATTTGAATCCTTTGTGAGCGGCGAAAGCAAGTAGAATTCGGATGGATTCAAGTCTTGCTACATGTACAAAGGTTTCGTCATAGTCGATTTCTTCCTATTAAGAGTAACCTTAAGCCACCAGTCTTGCTTTATTACGAACAACTTGACTTGATTCATTCAATTTATTTTGAAAACTCACTTAGTTCCAACGAAAGATGAATTTTGAGGCTTTGGAACAAGTTCCAGACTTTATTTCTCTCAAACTGATCTAATTCTTCTTTCATAGCATCAATCCAATGAGAATCCTTTAAAGCTTCATCCACTTTCTTGGGCTAAATTTGAGAAATGAGAGCTACATGAGATTTGTTCTTTTGAGATCTCCTTGTAGTTATTCCCTCTTGTGGATATCCTATAATGAACTTATGAGGATATCCTGGTTCATTCTTCCATTCATTTGGAGTTTTTGCTGAAGTCACCTTTTCTTCAATAGTCGACTGGTCTAATTGGGGTAAGTCACGTTCTTCTGGAGGAATTTCAGGTGGTTGATTATGTAAATTAGCTGACTCATTTTGATGATCCTTACCTACAATAATGGATTTTGGAGCACCAGAAAATTCCCCATCTTCAGGAATATGTTCATTCCTTGGGCGAGGATCAGTATTACAAAAACAACATGAATAGATTCTTCAATACATAAGGTTATTTTATTGTAAACTCTGTATGCTCTACTTGACTAGAAATATACCTTCATCACCATTTTGATCAAACTTACCCAAATTATTCTTTCCATTGTTATGAATGAAGTTGCATCCGAAAGGGTGGAAATAACTAATGTTTGGTTTCTTACCGTTCCATAGTTCATAGGGAGTCTTTTTGAGAATTGCTTGAATAAGACATCTGTTAATGACATGACATGTTGTACTTACAGCTTCTGCCCAGAGATGATGAGGTAGAGAGTTTTCCACGATCATAGTTCTTGCCATACCCTGCAAGGTTCTATTTTTACGCTCTACTACTATTTTGTTGAGGAGATCTTGGTGATGAGAAATTATGAGAGATTTCTTGATCATTGCAGAAATTTTCAAAAGCTTTGCTTTCAAATTCTCCTCCATGGTCACTTCTGATGGTGGAGATGTAGTATCCCTTTTCTCGTTGGACCTTCTTATAGAAAACTTCAAAATTCTTTAGAGCATCATCTTTATGACTAAGAAACATAACCCATGTAAATATAGAAAAATCATATACAATAACAAAAGCATATTTTATCTCCTATACTAGCAGTTCTAGTAGGACCAAATAAATCCATATGCAACAATTGAAGAGGTTTAGAGGTAGAAACAATGTTTTTGACTTTGAAAGAGGATCGTGTTTGTTTTCCTAGTTGGCATGCATCACATATATGATCTTTTGAAAAATCTAGTTTTGGAAAACAAATAACAAGATCATGTTTGGAATGTTTTTGAATGGTATTCATGTTGCATGGCCAAGTTTTCTATGCCACACCCAAGGATCTTCAATAATAGAAGTAAGGCAAATTTGATCCCCAAAGTTTTCTAAGTTTTTGATTGTATAGACATTTCTATCCCATTTCCTATGAGAATGATATTGCCTGATTCGTATTCTATAAAAGTCCTTTGGGCATATCAAACAAAATCAAAGTCCAGTACGGGGGCAACCCCGTTCTCCTTAGTATATGGCTCCGACGCCTTGTTTCCGGTTGAACTCAGGGAACCTAGCGCCAAATTTTGACAAGCAACGGAAGAATCAAATCACGAGGCTATGAATACTAGCCTCGAATTATTGGATGAAAAATGAGAAGCTTAACTTGTTTGGATGGATGCGCAAAAGCAAAGAATCGAGAAATATTATAATAGAAGAACCAAACTTCGCAACTTCGAAATCGGGGACTTACTTTTGAGAAAAGTCACCCTCAATACTCAAGACTCGAAGGGCGAGAAATTTGGGCTCAAATTGGGAAGGACCATACTAGGTCCTCAGTGTCATCGAAAAGGGATCATACAAACATGGCACAATGGAGGGCACACAATTACCAAACAATTGGAATGTATCACTCCTAGAGCGGTATTATTGCTAAGGTATGACTTTTCCCCTTTTCATTTTATTTGGTACTAAACTATTATAGGTTTTCGATCGAAAATGTGGAGAAATGCTTCAACACGAGGACATTATGTTTTAAAGCACGTGTTGCACGTTTTTTCCTTAGATCGGTTTTTTATCCCAAATGGATTTTTCCGGCAATGCTTTTAACGAGGCAACAATTATGTGCTACCTGAGGAAAATTCAACAATATCCAAGGCTTCTTTACAATCAACCTCAGATACTGGGGGGGGGGGGGGGCATCACCATTGAATTTACTCTTTGCGAGGAAAGTACTTCATCTCAATGGGTCTCGATAGGGAAACTTTATAATGGACCGAACTATCGAATGAAACGTGTCCATATAGATTAGTCAAGCCCCGGTGGCAAAAAATGTACGCATGTATAAGTTATTCCAAGAAGCATTCTTTCTATATCAAACATCTTGTGTCTCAAAGAAATATCTCAAGGGTCAAGAGCAAATATGCATCGAACACTCAGGGATTGTCGTCGATGAACGATTGACATATTCGAGTTATCTAAACTCGAACTCACAAGACTTCAAAGAGGCACCCCTCGATCTATAGGCCAAAGCCGTCATTCTCGAGGACTAACACTTTGAATAAGTTTGAAATGTTATTGGGGAATAAGCCCAAGAGGCATACCCAAATCCTAAGGCCAAATTAATGCAGCTTGGAGACATCCGAATCCCGCAATAAAAATAGGCCTTCGAATTCTTTGTAAAACTGTTTAAAACAAGGGTACCGTTGGAAAATTTTCAAAAGGTCTTCGATAAAATCAGCCCTCAAAAAACCTTAAGAGATATCAAATCATATTAACACAAACGTGCTAAGGCACAAAAAGCATAAGGAGTTTCAATCGACATCGAACTCTCAAGAAACCCAAAGGGTAAAAAATACATGCTAAGGCATAAAGAAAATTGTATTAAGTATTTCAAGACGAAAGAGGAAAATAATAGCCATCTTTTAGAGGCCATATCGGCCAAATCTAGAAAGCCTAAAAGCCAAAACACTTAGAGTTCGAGATTTTTTTCTCATTCCGTCTGAACCTAAGGGTTCGACTATTCCGAGCCCAAATAAAAACTAGCTTGACTATGGTTCGGGGACTCCAAGGAAGATATCCACAACCAAAACCTCAAACGCACCATTTAAAGCATAAGATTGTGCTACAAATTTTACAAGGCACAAAGTGTGTTTGTGGATAAAAATTGAGAAGGCATTCAAAAGAAAATATGCTTTATATATATTGATGAAGAAGGATATGTACAAGACACCAACAGAGGTCTTACTAAAAGAAAAATAAAAATAAAATATTAACTATGCCCGGGACTGGTTTCTCCCTTGGGGCAGCTTCTCCTTTAGGGCCCCTGTAGTTATCAGACCCGCCTTGGCTGGCTTCATCATCATTGTCATCATCGGAATGAGTAACCTGGCATCAGCTTCAAGTGCCTTAGCTTGAGTTATCTCTTTGGAAAGGTGGAAACATTGAGCATGGATTTCCTCGAGGGTCTCCCTCCGGGATTGGCACTTCACCAAGTCATTGCTCCTTCGCTCTCGATCAGAAGCCTCTTTTAGCTGCGATTGAGAAACCTCGACATCAACCAAGTACACGGCTATGGACTTGCCAACCATGATCTTCGTCTTCCCAACCTTCACCTTGGCCTTAGCAAGCTTGGCTTCAAGCTCCTCGATCCTTTTAGCCTGGGCTGAGCTTTTCTCTTTAATGCTCCGAAGCTGGACCACAACCAATGACAACTTGGCCATGGAAGCCTTGTTCTTCGCAGTAAGGCGGTCCATGTTCCCCTTCCACCGATCACAGTCACTTTGATTTGATGAAATTCCCATTGGAGAAGCTTGATCCTTTCCAGATTTTGCTGTAGATGAGATATTAAAGTATTAGCTTCCACAGTTAAGTTGATACCACACTCTTTCAAAAGGATAGTTATCTTCTCGTCCAGATCAACCTCCTCATTTACGATCTTGGGCTAATTCTGCTCAGAGGTCCCTGATCTCTTATTCTTTCTTCACATAGAGTCATTTGAGGGCTTCTCTCTCCTCGGTAAGCCTTTTGAGATCGACCTCACACCGGTTCATCTCGGCTTGGGATTTGGTGAGCGCTTCCCGATGAAGCTTCACAGCCTACGTAGAAAGAAAGAAATCAGACAAAAGGAAATAAAATCAAACGTGATAACATGGGATGAAATTTACTTTGATTAAATATGGTAAGGTATTATAATTGTATGCAGAACTTACCTTTACATGATTAAATATAGTCTCTAATCAGAAAGTAAACATTGAATTTATTTGGAAATTGTGTTTAACCTAAAATTAACTTTATAGGTCAAATTTATTAAATTTATATTTTTAGGGCACAACAACCGGATTGACCCACTTTCTCAAATATAAATTGCAAGAATTATTAATAATTGGGAATAAGAAAATCAAATATAAAAAAAAGAAAAAAAGAGAATTATTATTAATAAAGATAGATCCTCTTCCTAGACCACGTTATAGTTTACTTGAGTACAGTGATAGTGATAGAGAGAGAGTTATAAAATAACTACTCCCTCCGTTTTATGTGAATCTATTTAACTAGTTACGAAGTTTAAGAAAAGAGAGAATACTTTTAAACTTGTGGTATAAAATGAAGCACATATATTTTGGAAAAAAAGGTCAAAATTATTCATGTACTATTGTTAATTGGTTACTTGTGACTCCCGTTATACTTTTTGGCCATTCTTTTCCCTACCATTAAAGAAATTTGGATAAACACCCCTAAACCTAACGTCTGTACATTGTGGCAGCTGACCACATTAAAATTATCCTACTCAGCTGCCATGTCAAAAGGCCCACCATTTTAAAACCCCACCACACCCATTTCTTACCCGTGACCATAACCCGTTTACCCGCCACATAAATAATACAGACCCGTCTAAATTAGGTACGAGGGTCATTTGGTCTGCATCAGTTCAATAGAAATGGGAGAGAAAAGAGTTGAAGTTTGAAAAGAAACACCAATTTCCATTGTTTAATGATGTTCGAGGTACGATTTTCCCCTAAAACTAAACATTTATGCTAGTTTTATATGGTTTTTGTTAATAAATAAAGTATTATTGTCTTAGGTTTCGTATTTCTTTTATGTTAAAGTTAGGGTTTTTAGACCATGCTTCGTGGTTTAGGGTTTTTGTTGTTTCAGATTCTCTATTGTCGTTTAGGATGTTTATTGTATCAGATATTGATTGGAGTTTTGTCGTTTGTGTTTATATGTGACTTTCACCTTTATACCCTAATTATTTTTTGGATTCTACTGGTCGGTTAAGGTATATTGGTGGAATTGATGATATTTGGTACTTATTTTAGAAGACATTTATCCTGTTTAGGATTTCAAGTATGTGTGGCCCCTTTTGTTTTTTGAAGAAGGGTCGGTTAGAATTTTTTAACTGAAAAAGGGTTTGAGGTATTTGTTAATAGCTGACTTGTTGTTATTTTGTCCCATGCTTCACCTGTATTTACTTTGAATATGATGCTCATGTGGATCTCTTACATATATGTTTATTTCTTACTTTATTGTGGTGGGACTCTAAGTTGGATTGTTTATTATGTGGTCCCTCATACGCATGCTTCTGTCCATTTCTTTATCATAGTGCCTCATTTAACTTTGTGTCTTACCTCTGTACCTTTTTCTTATTCCTTTTATTTATCAAACTATTTTGGTTATTCAAGCTTTCACTTTCATCTTGACCTTCTTTACTTCTTTATGCATTTACTATGGTAGGTTGTATTAACATTATTCATGGTTTCTATGTAGCATATTATAGGTAGTGCTACTGGAGTTAGTTTTTCATCATGGTGCGGAATGGACTAGTAAGCCACACCCGCGTTATAAAGAGAAGTATGTGCACATTAATAAAGGTTTTGACGCTGACTTGCTCACTTATGCTGATTTAGTTGCTGAATTTGATACAAAGTTTGGGTATATAGGGGTGCAACAATTAATAGTAAAGGGTCCTGGTGGTAAATATTATGAAATAGATGGGGATGTTAGGATTAGGACTCTATTGGACCTTGTTAATGAACAGATGAATGTTATTAATTTGTTTGCTGTAGAAGACTGTGAACCTGCACTTGATGTACCTAATATAGTCACTCATAGTGAGTCACACACAGTAGAAGTTGAAACTGCTACTGACTGTAGTGATAATGATAGTGAGAAAAATTATTCTGCTACTGATTCTGATTCTGATTCTCCTAAATTAAGTTCTGATGAATTGGAGCAACTTTTTTTACAAAAGAAGAGAGTCATCAATCGGTTAACTGATTATAAAGAGTTAGATAAGTCAATGACATTTAAAGGTATACCTGAAGCTAGGAAAATGATCAACATGTATTCTCTTGCAAATGGGTATGACTTGCAGCAACTTAAAAATGACCCTACAAGGCTTAGGTACATATGTTTTGGTAACTGCCTCTTTGTTTGTCATATATCTAAGGATTCTTCAGGGGGTGGGGTTAGTTTCAAGACTTTAGAGCCTGAGCACACATGTGAACCTGCATTTGAAAATCATAGAGTTGATTCAAAAATAATAGCTGATTACTTTGAAAAGGCTTGCAAGATAACCCCAAAATTAAGATTAAAGAGATGAGGGCAAGCTTGAAAGCTGCATTTATTGTAAATGTTAGTGAATCTAAGTGCAAAAGGGCAAAAAGAATGATTTTGGAGAAACTTGAAGGTAGCTTTATAGATGAATATAATAAGCTTGTTGCCTATGCCAATGAATTGAAACTTAGAATCCTGGGAGTGATGTGATAATTAACTTATCAAAAGATGCTCTTGAAGAAGGAAAATGGAGGTTTTTAAGGATGTAAATTTTTTTTCAAGCAATGAAGTCTGGGTTTAAGAGTGGTTTGAGGCCTTTTATTGGATTGGATGGAACATTTTTGAAAACTTTACTTTTTCTATCATTCTTTATGTTTCAACTGTCAACAACTAACAAAAACTTTATGTATTACTAACAGAAATATGAAGGAAAGCAGCCCATTGGAGGCAACAAGAAGGGAAGGGAAACAAAGAGGAGAAGAACATTATTTGATGAAGTCAATGATGATGAACAACCCACATCTGAGCAGCCCAAATCTCCCTCTACTGCACCAGTGCCACAAGAAGTCAATGAGGAGGAAATTCTTCTGTCAGAACCTTAGCCAAGTCAGCCCCTCAACCAAGTCAGCCTAGTCAAACAAGTCATTCTACCAACATGGTGTTCATGCCAACACCTTCACTGCAGAGGAAAGAACCAAGCATTACTGCATTTCCAAACTTTGACTACCCAGACTTTGACCCTGAGCCTGAGCTTGAAATAGCTATAATTAATAATTTCGAGCTTCTGAGGCCTTGAAAACCTCATACTATGTTGCCTCGATTTACGTGCACGATCCGAGCATGTAGCCGGAAAGATTTTTGTGATAGAAAATATGAATTCTATGAGAAATTTGGATAAAAATGATATTAATATTGATATGGTTGACTTCGGTCAACATTTTTGGTAAACGGATCCGGACCGAGATTGGATGGTCCCGAGAGGTCCGTAGGAAAATATGGGACTTGGACATGCGTCCGGAGTCGAATTCCGAGGCCTAGAGCCCAAGTTATGAATTTTTATGTGAAATTGTTTTTGATGTAATTATTAAAGGAAATAAATTAATTGACCTTGGTATCGGGCTCATATTTTGGTTCCGACGCCCGGTACAAGTCTTAAATATTATATATGTGATTTCTGTAAAGTTTGGTGACATTTGGATGTCGTTTGAGATATTTTGGACCTTGAGTCCCAAGTTTGAAAGTTTTGAAAACTAAAGGTATGAAAATCATGCATTTGAGGCTTGATTTGATTAAAACGAAGTGATATTGGCGATGTGATCGCACGAACAAGTTCATAATGTGTTTTTGAGGTTGTGTACAAGTTTGGTTTGGAGCCCGGGGGGCTCGGGTAAAGATTTGATAGGCCGTTGGATGAAATTCTGAATTTTTGAACTGCTGGTTTTTCACCCAGCTGTTGGCTTCGCAATTGCGAAGTATTTCTCGCAATTGCGAAGGGGACAAGCTCGCAAATGCGAACATTCATCGCAAATGCGAAGCCCCCTTTGGCCCAGCCTTGTTCGCAAATGCGAACAATTGTTCGCATTTGCGAAGGTCCCCAGTGTTGCCTTGGTTCGCAAATGCGAACCATTGTTCGCAAATGCGAAATGCGAACACTGCCTTATACAGCATGTGTTCGCAAATGCGAACATTAGTTCGCAAATGCGAACTGTTCGCAAATGCGAACAAATGTTCGCAAATGCGAACCTCCCACCCTTAGCTTATTTTTCAAACTCCAGAAAATGGTCGGGGTTCGCAATTGCGAACCCATGTTCGCAAATGCGAACACAGAGACCTGAAAAACCACGAATTTCAGTCATTTCTTCACATTTTACAAAATCAAAACACCCATTTGCGATTCTTCAAGGATTTCTTCTTCATCAAAACGATTGTAAGTCACTTTTTACTTAATTCTTTCAATTCCTAACATCATTAAACATGTTTTTCATAAGAAATCAATGATTTTCATGGTAGAATTCTTGTTTTTGTTAGAAAATAGGGTTTTTCATAAATTGGGGAGTTGGACCTCGAATTGAGGTCCGATTTTGAAACAAATCATATACATGAACTCGTGGGGGATGGGTAACCAGATTTTGGTCCTAACCCCGAGTTCCGACCATGTGGGCCCGGGGTTGAAATTCACTATTCCGGGCAGAATGTTGTAAAAGTTGTAATTGGTCTTGGGAATTAGTTTGTTGAGTAGTATTGATGATATTAAATCAATTGTGTATAGATACGATTGGATTGGAGTCAAATTCGAAAGGAAAGGGCATTGCTACGGATTAAATCATTCGTAAACTTTCGAGGTAAGTGTTTGTTCTATCCTAGTTTGTAGGAATATGAATTTAGTTATGAATAGATTGTTGAATAAGAGTTATTGGTGTTATACCGGTAATGAAGGTAAGTTGTTGAAATTATTATAAATTATTGGTTATGAATAAATTGTTGAATAAGAATTATTGGTGTTATACCGGTAATGAAGGTAAATTGTTGAAATTATTATAAATTATTGGTTTAAAGCCGGTAATTATAAATATTGTTGATATAGAGATTATTGGCTAAATGCCGGTAATATATATATAGTTATGAAATGGGATCGTGTGGTACGCCGACCACTTATATAATAAGAAATGGGATCGTGTGGTACGCCGACATTTGGGAGCGGGTGGTACGCCTACCACAAGATATAACTATTGATATATTTGGGAGCGGGTGGTACGCCTACCACAAGATATAATTACTATGATATTTGGGAGCGGGTGGTACGCCTACCACAAGATATAATTACTATGATATTTGGGAGCGGGTGGTACGCCTACCACAAGATATAATTACTGTGATAGTTGGGAGCGGGTGGTACGCCTACCACGAGACATGAAATGAAAGAGGAAATTGAGACAAGAAAGTAAGATTTATTCCGTTGATTAGATTATTCTGGATAACTTGAGTTATTGACTGTTATTTTAGAGCAGAGTATTTCTTTATAAATGTATTGTATATATATATCTATATTGCAACTGTACAGGTCTAGGTGGGTGACTGGCCTTAGCCTTGTCACTAGTTCGCTGGGATAGGCCAGGCACTTACCAGCACATGGGGTCGGTTGTGCTGATACTACACTCTGCGCTCTTTTTGCGCAGATACAGGTTACGGACAGCAGCGGCGGCGGTAGCGACTTGTGGATTTTTCGACTACTGAGACTACGAGGTAGCCTTGCAGGCGTCCGCAGGACCCGTCGTCTCTTCTATCTATGCTTTTCATTCTGTTATCTCATGTAATCGAGATAAACAGCTTGTATTTTCTTTCAGACAATTATGTGTATTATTCTTAGAAGTTCGTGAGTATTGTGACACCAGTCTTGGGTAGTGTATCATGTTTGGGTTTTTGTTTATCATAATTGACTAAGTCTTCCGTTAATTTTGATTATTCCGCTGTAATTTACATGTTTTAAATAAGAAATTGGTAATTAATGGAGATGTAATTAATATTTGGCTTGCCTAGCTTCTATTTAGTAGGCGCCATCATGACCCCGATGGTGGGAAATCCGAGCCTGAAATAGCTATAAGGCCAAGAAGTATATCTGAGGCAAAGACTAGGCTATAGTTGAGGCAACTATAAACTACAGCAATTGGAACAAGGGAAATCAGCTTTGTTGGTGATGCTAGCGGTGTGAGTGAGCCATCAAACCTACCATACTCACCAAAAAAGATGCAATGGAAGGGAAAAAATGCTATTACTGGTAACCAGCTTAACAAGCAAAAATTGGCCAAGTTGAAAGCAAAGAAGAGTAATGGGAAGAAGCAGACTTAAAGACCAGTTTCTGGTGTTCTGGAATATTGATCAACTAAACTCTATTATGGTTGTATATTTTTGGTTGTGATGTAATTACTAGCCAAGTAAACATGTTAAACTTGTGTGGCTGTTAAGTGAGTGAAATGTTCACTCGGATGTCATGTTATTACCTAATTGTGAAAGTTTTAGGGTGATAATGTGACATCCCCTTGACTGTGCTTGAATGTAGTTTGAATATTGTTTAGGTTGGGAAACTTGATGTCATGTTGTCACTTGTTTATGTAGGTTTTTGGGGTGATAATGTGATATCCCCTTGTGATAAATGAAGTTAGTATTTATGACTTGTAGATGCTATCCAGATTTTGTTAACATGTTGTTTTGTGAGTGTCACCAAACTGTCCAGTATATGGACCAAACTGTCCAGAATTTGGACATAATTGGTGTACAGAAATTGTGTAGTGCAAATGTCCACATTTTCGATCAAAATGTCCAGAATATGGACATAATTGGTGTACTAAAATTGTGTGAAAATGTCCAGATTTTAGACCAAACGGTCCAGATTTTGGACCAAACTATCCATATTTTGACATAATTGGTGTATTGAATTGTATAGTCAAAATGTCCAGATTTTAATATAATAGTTGTATACTCACTTCGCAAATTAAATGGTAGTTTATAAGTACACAAATTTAAAAGGGAAATCAAGCAATACAACAACAACAACACAACCATTGAGATATAACAAAGCAAGGAGACCTTGAATTGTTGCAAACTGTATTTCATATACAAACAGAGGATACCATACGATAGAAACTACAATTACATGAAACTAAGTCTAATATAAAAGGTTCAAAAGAATCTACATAACACCTTCTCATCCAGTGCCAAACGACAATAAAAATGAAAACAAACAATATTCTTTAGATTCGTCAACTTTCACTCCATCGTCGATGCCAAAACAAATCCAACAAAAAGTGCCCATGAGATCATAAGCATCATCCCCATCTTCAAAACCTTCTCTTCCAATTTTGTAACTTTTGCAGTTTTAGCTTTTTTGTAGAGCCTTCAAGGCAATTAATTCTTCTTTCAATTTATCCATATCATTTTTAATAGCTTCCCAAGATGATGTTACATCCTTAGTTGTAACCAAATCATTGGAGACCGAGATTTCATCTTCCCATTCAAAATAACCACAAGAATGATTCTGTCCAAAACAAAAAAATCACACAAGAAACTAAGATCTTTATTATTAAACTACAAATTAGAGTTAGCTATTACTAATTTAGATCTTTTGTTACACAATCACTAACCTTAGGCTTCGAACATTTAAAAAATCGCCTTCCAAGGTTTAATGGAGTCGTTGAAGTAAAGTGATTTGCAAAGATGCCACAACGATACCTAATTTGGGAAGAACAACTTCCTTGAGACATTGAAGATGAAGGAAGAGAATTGGGTCGTCTGAACCCTAATTTTTGGTAATAGACAGGTAAGAAATGGGTGTAGTGGGGTTTTAAATGGTGGACTTTTTGACATGGCAGCTGACATGGCAGCTGAGTAGGATAATTTTAATGTGGTCAGCTGCCACAATGTACATACGTTAGGATTAGGAGTGTTTATTCAAATTTCTTTAACGGTAGGGGCAAGAATGGCCAAAAAGTATAATGGGGGTCACAAGTAGCCAATTAACAATAGTACATGGGTAATTTTGACCTTTCCCCCAAAATATATATGTTTCATTTTACACCACAAATTCAAAAGTCTTCTCTCTTTTCTTAAACTTTGTACCCAGTTAAATAGATTTACAAAAAACAGAGGGAGTAGTTATTTTACAATCTCTCTCTATCACTATCACTATACTCAAGTAAATCAGAACGTGGTCTATGAAGAGGATCTATCTTATTAATAAGAATTCTCTTTTTTTTTTCTTTTTCTTTATATTTGATTTTCTTATTCCCAATTATTAATAATTCTTGCAATTTATATTTGAGAAAGTGGGTCAATCCGGTTGTTGTGCCCTAAAATTATAAATATAATAAATTTGACCTATAAAGTTAATTTTAGGTTAAACACAATTGCCAAATAAATTCAATGTTTACTTTCTGATTAGAGACTATATTTAATCATGTAAAGGAAAGTGCTGCATACATTTATAATAGCTTACCATATTTAATCATGTAAAATTAAAGTAATTTCTCAATTTGATGATTGAATTACAAAAGCTTGGGGAACATAAGATGGTATTGGATATTCGTATTTGTTAATTTTCTAATGGAATGGTACAATTATAAATGATTGAATTATTACGGCAAGAAAGGAGAAACACGATGCTTCGTTCTTCCCTATGTATAACAAGTTAACACTGGTTATATATTTATGCACATGGAATATCTAAAATTGAAATTAAGAAGGAAAATAACAAAGGGAGATCATGTCTAATATATTGTGATAACCTGGTAGGTCATTTTCAGTTTAACCCTTATTAATGTGTTTTGAGACCTCGATTAGCTCCATATCGCTTTTCTCGATTTGCATGCGCAGCCCGTGTCTTTTTCAAAAGGTTTTTATGTGAAAAATTGATGAAAATGTAAAATCGTGGTTTAAAACTCATTTGAGTTCACTTCGGTTAACGTTTTGAGCAAACGGAACTGGATCAATATTTTGACGGTCTCGTTGGGTTCGTATCGTGTTTTGGAAATTGGGCGTACGCGCAGAATCAAATTCGGAAGTCCCTAACTTGATTTAACGTAATTTGTTGAAAACTAGAAGATGTTTAAAGAATTACTAAGTTTTACCGTAGGTTGACTTTATTGCTACCGGGTTCATTTCAGTATTTATGACTTGTCTGTAAAATTTGGTGCAAAACAGAATTGATTTGACGTGATTCGAACACCCGATTTGAAAATTAGAAGTTCTTAAGTTTTTTTTTCTTTTAAAATCATTTGTTTTGGTGTCAAATTCGTGGTTCTAGTTATTATCTTAGTGTTTTGATCACGCGGGTGAGTTCATATGATGTTACTACACTTATGTGCATGTTTGATTGGATCCGAAGGCTCGGGTGAGTTTTGGATAGGCTACTGAGTGATTTTGGACTTGGAAGAATAGCTAATGCATTTGATTTCTGGTGCTGGACTACAGATCTCGCATTTACAAAGTCTGGCTCGCAAATGCGAGCCTCACTTTTGCAAACAAAGAGTCTCATTTGCGAGCATGGCCTGAGTTGGGGAGAGTTCGCATTTGCGAGAAATTCTTCGCATTTGCAGACTCTGTATCTTCGCAATTGCAACCGGTGACTGATTGGTGCTTCTTCGCATTTGCGGACTGTCTTGGTTCGCATTTGCGACAAAGTTGTCACATATGCGACGACAATAGGCTCAGTGGCTTTGGCGTATTTGCGAAGGGTTGATCACTTTTGTGATCATCGCAATTGCGAACAATGTGTTGCAATTGCGATAACCACAACTGATTTAAATAGGGAAAAAAGGGGAAGTAGCTCATTCTTTCAACTTTCAACCCTAAACACCCCAAAGGCGATTATTTCAAGATATTTCTTCTTAAATTCATTGGTAAGTGACTTCAATCTACTTGTTTTTAATTACTCATTACACTATAAGATTTCAATGTCAAATCTAGGATTTTTATGGTAGAAATGATTTTGGTCTGAATCTCAGGTGTTGGCCAAGCGGGCCTGGGGTTGACCTTTGTTGAGATTCTGGGAAAGTATAAAGCTCTTTAACTTTATGTATTATTATTGATTCTCCTAGCATTACTTGATGTTATTGAGTCGATTCTGGTTAGATTCAATTGGTTTGAAGGCGGATTTGAGATTAAAGGCCCCACTAGAGCTTTGATTTACTTGCGGAGCGTGGTAAGTATTGGGTCTAACCTTAATTTGAGGGAATAGGAACTCTTGAGCTATGTGCCATGTGAATTTCATGTGTAACGGAGTATATGCAAGGTGATGAGTGTATATACTTCGTCAATTACTTGTTTCCACGTCTACATGTATTTCGTTAATTATTTTGTTCCATGTCTTGATTGTTACATGCTTTAATTGCTTCCTATGGTTTAACTTGCTACTTGTCATTTATTATTCTTTCCTTAAAAATGTTAATTTCTTCCATGCTTCCATGATTAATTGTTATTTGCCTTAATTGTATCACTTGTATAGTTTAACTAACATATATCTGACTTGTCTTGTTGCTCAACATTAATCGTAGCCTTTCTCGATTTGGTATGTGATTCATTTTATGGTTTTGCTTTCATAATCGCTAATCGTAGAGATTCATGTAATTTGAGTTGTTAAATTGATTGGACTTATTGATTTTTATTTATGGATCGAGTTGCATGCCGCAACAGGTAAAATAAGGGAGGATTGATATTGACATGGTGAGATCGGGTTACACGCTGCAACAGGTGGAATAAGGGAGGATTGATATGGAGAAATAAGTGAGGATTATGATATTGATTCTATTTATATGGTGGGATCGGGTTAAGCCAATCCATTTTTTACTTATTACTATCGATATTTACATGGTGGAATAAGGGAGGATCGTGTTCGTACTGTGGGATCGAATTGCACGTTGTCACAGTTTATTTGTTTCACATTCCTTGTTATATTGTGTTGGCTTCGGTGTTTTCGTACGAGACTCTGAGGATTTATATTTATGGTTTTATTGCTTTTCGAGAATTTAATTATTTTCATGAGTTAACTACCTTATTTTCCTGTATTTTCCTTTCCTATCACTATTATTATATTGCATACAAGTTATTGTAAGTGACCCCCCTTAGCTTCGTCATTACTTCGTTGAGGTTAGGCTCGACACTTACAAAGTATATGGGGTCGGTTGTACTCATACTATACTCTATATTTCTTGTCGGTCCCAGCAACGATCAGTAGATTGCTCGGGTTGACTATTGGTCGAATACTTGAGGTACAACTGCTCGATGTTCGTAGGCCTGAAGTCCCCTTATACCTTATCCTAACTATTTATTTCTTTTAAGACAATTTTACTTTCATTCAGACCATTATCTATATCATTCTAGTAGCTCATGTACTTGTAACACCAGATTTATGGTTGTAGTTAGATATTTTGATTATTATGACTTTTCGTACTTTCTTTCAGTTCTATTTCAGTTTAATTGATATCAGTTAATTTAATTTGTTTAAAAATGGCTTAAAACTATTCGTTGGCTTGCCTAGTAAGTAAAATATTTAGCATTATCATGGTCCCGAGGGTGTAATTTCCGTGTCGTGACATATATATATATATATATATATATATATATATATATATATATATATATATATATATATATATATATATATATATATATATATATTAACTTGTAACTTCTTTCTCACTAATTTGTGAATATCAGCTAGTTGATTAATGTTTTTCGACCTAATGAGTAAAAAATTGACCTTGAACAACATTTAAAAAAAAAAATTATAATCGAGATCCACATGATTAATAAGTTCTAGCACATAACAATTAGTAGTCACTTGAAGTGCCTGGGATTGTAACAAGATAATACATGTTTTTTTTCTTCTCAATATCATGTAGGATGTTTATCATCCATATTAAGTACACAAAATGCCAATTCTTTATATTCTGCAATACTACTCAATCTTGCTAAAGTCTGTTGCTCCTGAGATGGCCATGTCATGTAATTTTCTCCTCGATAAATATTGTAGTATGTAGTCGATGATCTCTTTGACAAGAGGGGTTTCTATGATGATAAGCAACCCCCATTTCCAACCGAGAGGTTGTGAGTTCGAGTCTCCCCAAGAGCAAAGATGGGAAGTTCTTGGAGGGAAGGATGCCGGGTTTCTATTTGGAAACAACCTCTCTACCCCAAAGTAGGGGATTGTTGTTGTAGTCGATGATCTCTTTGTTGAAGAAATAATCTGGCCAATTTGCATTAGAAAATTCATAACTAGGTATTCATACAATTTGCATATGAAAATTGATATAACACTACTCTTCATTTATAAAACTAAAACCTTAAAGTGACTTTTGAACGACAATTGTTGCAATATAGAAAAAAAATTAAGAAACCAAAAGAAGCAAAGGTACATTAAAGAGAAATGCAACACATCAAATATCTTGATAGTTGCACAAGTATGCTTTCCTATTGGCAAAGAATATGAATCTTCCATAATGAAGTTGCACAAATAAACTTTTATTGCTGCTGCGCCAATACTCTGATTGTGATTAACCATATTCATTAATTCTCGGGAGGAGCCAATCGAAGTGTCAAAGGATCAACCATAGGTAACTGAAGACGTAGATATTGTACGTCAGGTGGAGCCAATCGAAGTGCTAAAGGATCATCATTAAGTAACTGAAGACGTTGATCTTGTACATTAAGTGGAGCCACTCGAAGTGGTACGTGATCAACTGGTAACAGAAGAATTTGACGTTGATCTTGTACATTATAAAGTGGAGCAACTCGAAATGGTATGGGATCAATTGGTAACTGAAGACGTTGATATGGAACATTAAGTGGAGCCATTCGAAATGGTATGCGATCAATAGGTAACCTAAGACGTTGATCTTGTAACTGGAGTCGTATTCTCCTTTCAATGACCTTCTCTTTCGCCTTCATAACCAAGTTGCGAACACCTATAAGTTGTCTTTTATCTAGTTCAAAGACAGCCTTTTCCCTAAGATATAACTGCTTAAATAGTTGTTCCATTTCTTTTTCTTCAGTCTTCTCCTGATCAATTTTTATCTCATTCTTCTCTATCTCATTCCTAAGGAACTCTTCATTTGTTGTCAACTTCTTAAGCCTCTCTACAAGTGGTTTATCTAGAAACCTCATCAAGAGTTGTTTAAATTTGTCTCTTGATGGCCACTCAAATTCAGCATTTTTTTTATCATGACTAAAAACAACAATACCAATTTCTACACCACATAGAATGGATAGCTCCTCTGCTTTCTTAAACAAAGTTTCCACCATTTCTTGAAGAACAACTGATCTTCTACCCTCATTGATATTATTCTTCCTAGCCATTCTTCAGAAAAGACCTAAAAAATACACTTTCTTTTGCAACTGTGAATGTTTAGGGGTATGAAATAAAGTAAATATGGAGGCTTGGGATGGTAGCTATATATATATATATATATATATATTTAGTCATGCGTCATGACCTACTCTTAAGACAAAGAAAATCCATCTACTATATCCAAACGTGGTAACATATAAATAAGTGTACATAATTGGAAATAGTGTTCACATTTTTATTGAGGTAATAATTTGGTTGTATATGGTGAGACATAAATATTATCCCAGTTTAAACTTTAAAATCTCTTATGCATTTTCCATTTACGGTAGAAAAATTATGAAATCTGCATATTAATTTAGCATCAAAATTTTAGTAGTGTAGTCGATGAAATCTGCACATGACATCTTTTCTAGCAAAGTAATTGAATCTGGTGCCATTTAAGTAATTTCTTTAATTATATTGCTAATGTGGACTCACCATACTGTCCAACAAGTGAATGTTCATTAAACAATGCAATTGCCAAATCAATACCAAAATTTACTTTCTGATTAGAGAATAAATTTAATATTCAAGGGTAAGCACTACATATTTATAATAGCTTACCATATCTTATCATGCAGGTAGCATATATTAAAGAATTTTCTGAATTTGATGACTGAAGCACAAAATATTAGAAAATATAAGATTGAGGTAAATTTTACAAATAATCATATAACTATCACTTTTTCCACCAAAATCATACGTTTTTTAATATAAAAATTACAAGACTTTTACCTACTCATACAAAGGTCACAATTGCCGAAAACCTAACTTTCCGCTCATGAACAAGAAACTGAGCTATTAAGTTAAGGTGTCGCTTTTCTTTTTCTATCTCTTCTTTGGGTTCCCTATCGATGCGTTTATGCCTTCGTCGAAGAAAGAAGGGGAATCACAAGAAATTTTCATAGACCTAGGTCTAATTCCATCGATGAATCATTCGAGAACGAATTTCCTATTGATTAACCTCTGAAGCGGATAAGATCCAAAGAAGTCTATACCTGCAGATGAAAGAGGAGCTTCTACGTGAACATTTCTAACAGTGCCTTTGATCTCCCTTTCTCCTGACGTAAGAAAGTGACATAGGCTTAGCCAGCTTTTTTCAATCTTGACGGTCAAGTTCCCTGCTACTGCCGTAAGTACGCCTTGGATGAGCCTAAGACCACCAGATATTGCATTAAGAGCTTTTATTACATCAACGCTAGTTCGAGTGCTGGAGAATGGGGACCCTGCGGTGGTCGAACCTGAGAGGGCAAAGGTAGGGCATCGGGACCCTGCGGGATCGCCCCTTGTCCCCCTGAGTATGGGTTAGAAGGTCAATCCCTCCCCTACGACACCAAAAAAACCGGGCCGAACTTCAAAAATGGCCGCTTCCACAGAACAATATTGTGGCAACGTAGACCAAAGTAGTCATATTGGATCATGGCGAACTATCACAAGTACGACCGACCTATATATATTTGAATGAAAATGCCGTGTCATCCAGCGGAGGTGGATGCTACAGCCGCTATCACTTTGGCTGCAGGATGGGGATGAAGGTCGAGGAGGCAGGGAAGAAAATGTTATTCGCAATTGGCTTACACTTATATCAGGCCTTGGTGCGGCCTATACACGACGGATTAAGGTTTCAGAAGAAAGCTCAAACGAAGAGAATAAACGCATTCCTCGAGGGTCTTGATTCTCATGCAGTGGAGTTCATGCTCTGTTTTGAATGAATAAGAAATTAACAGCAGAGGGAATCAATGATCCTTATTCGACCGAGTTCTAGCTAGAAAGATGTAGATTACACACTGGAGGTTGGTAAGAACTGAGGCGATACAATAATTTTGTTACACCACATTTTTTTTTAATTTAATAAATATTGATCCAACTAAAAAAGAACCGAACTCACTCGATCCCAACTAATCCGACCTAAATCCATATGCATAAATCAAAAAATAATAAAGAAACATACGTGACTCCCCACTGTGAGCACGTGATTTTTGCCCTATAAGAGAAATACTCCCAAAGATTCAAAATAAAATAATTTTATTTTTCTTGCAATTGTTGTGAATTTTGTGTTATTTTTCTTGTATTATTTGCATTTTTTATCTGTGCATATTTGCTTGTTTAAATAAATAAAAATATACAAAAAATATGTTGCATATGTATATAAAATTCAAGTTTACAATTAAGTTTATTTTACAGAAATGAAAAGTCATAAAAAATATGTATTTTGCATTTTTTAAGCATTTAATGTCCAAATCGTGCAATTTTATTTTTATTAATGTTTAATTTTGGGTGATAATTATTATTATGAGTTAATTAGTATTTCAAGATAATTTTTAGTTTTTATAAATTAATCTTAGTATTTTGTGCTTTATTAATTAGGAAGTTGAATAATGGAGAAGAACAAAATAGAAAAAATTGGATTGGGTCATCTTGCAAATTAAGTTACAAGCCCAATCCTAAGCACCCTTACCCAACCCAAAACCCCTTGGCCCAAGAAGAAAATTTCAGATTTTTTTTAGCTAAAAAATAATCATAATCACATGACATAAAGTAGTGGGGAGCAAGGAAATCAAGGAAGAAAACAAGGAGAGGAAAACATGGATTAGTGGGTTTTCTTTAAATTAAAAAAATATATTTCTTTTTAATAAAAAATCTGAAAATTTTCGAAATTCTTGCCTATAAATAGAAGAGAGGATTTATGAAAAAAGGGGTGGAAAAAAGAGAGGAAACAATAGGAAGAGAAGAAAAATAAGGAAAAAAAGAGAGCAGTATACACTCGATATACACTCTGGATACCGAAATATACACGGACAGAATTAAATTTTTGGAGAGTTTCTTTTGAGAATTGAAAAGAGTTCAAAGCTAGAGAGAGAAAGCAAAGAGAAATTTCGGAATATATTTTTCTTCTCTATTTTTACTGGTTTTTCTCCATATTGCTGGGATATGCTGGATTGAGGTGTTGAAGCTACTGCTGGTTGTTATTGTTGTTGTTGCTGTACTTTTACCGGCTTGTTGATTTTCCATCTTCCCCTTCTTTTCAATACCAGGTACACATTCTAAAAATTATGTGTTGATATAAGATCGAATTGGATGTTGAAGTTTTGAAATAAAATAGAGAAGTTGTTGATTAATATTTGTTGTTATTTTCCGTTTTATTAGTTTTGTCAAATTGTAGTTAGTTCTATATTTTGAAGAATAAATTTGTCATTTAGTCGGCTTGTGAGGGAACACCTTTTGTACTAATATAGAATAACATTTTAAGCATGTAATTAATTAGGACTTTTTCTTTTCTTTTAAAGATAAACTAAATAAAAAAAATGTAGTCACTTTAGGATTATCCTTTTAAATAAAAAATGTTACGAGCCTTGCTAAATAGAAAATAAAATCGCGGGGCCCCTCAATAAGAATGTTCACTTTTTCTTAAAAAATAATCAAACGCGGTAAATGATTTAAAATTGCATTATAGTATTGAACATGTTTTAAAATCGGATATTTAGCCATTACAATAATTTAAGCGACCGTGCTAGAACCACGGGATCCGGGGGTGCCTAACACCTTCCCTCGGGTCAATAGAATTCCTTACTTAGAATTTCTGGTTCGCAGACTTCATTTGGAAAGTCGTAAATTTCCTCGATTCGGGATTTAAATAAATCGGTGACTTGGGACACCTTAATTTATTCCAAGTGGCGACTTTGAAATAAATAGAATAATCCCGTTTCGAATATTGTCACTTAAATTGGAAAAACTCCCCCGCGCATCTACCCTTCGGGGTAGGGGCGCGGAAAAAGGAGGTGTGACAGCTCTGGCGACTCTGCTGGGGAAGCCAAACCCAGAACACTGGTTCGGGGTTTAAGAATTCAAGCTTTGAATAATTGTTGTATTTGGCTTATTATTATCTGATTTTATTATATGTTTGTATTTAATGTGCTAAATGTTGTTTTTTACCGCTTTGATATTTTGTGAATTGTATATAAATTGTGCCGATACCCATTTTTCCTTTTCTGAGTCTTTTGAAATATAATATCGGGCATTTGCTGGACATAGCCCGTTTTTCTCAAGATAGCTGTGGTGCTTGGCACCCGATGAAGGATTTGTAGTCACACGTGTTTAGGCGGAGAGTTTTGTCAATTAAGCCGGAAAGCCATGCTACCGGTGCACTGACACTCTTCGGCTCGAGTTGTCCGCTTGAGTTAAAGCCAGTCTAGACACTTTTTTCCAACAAGATGATGACTTAGAATAACAAAACCTTATGCGGATCCCCGATAGGAACGTTTATTTGCATCATGTGCATATTTGACTTAGGAGGCTCAACACAGGGGTTGGGTCTGTCTAGGACAGGTGTACCTGAAACAAAAGACCAACTTGTTGCATCTTTCTGTGTGCATTTATTTGTTTCGATCTTACATGCCGACTGGTTTGTTAAAAAAAAGAGAGGGTAAGAAGTGGAAGATGTCAATCAAATGGAAAACGAGATGCTTTTCTTGAAAAATAATAAATAAAAAAACAAAATGAAAAAAAAATGTCCGAATAAATTTTGTTAATTTTAAATAGTTAGTTTCTTTAAAATGTTTCCTTTTGAAAAATACAAAAAAAAATTCCAAATAAATTTTCTTAGTTCCTTAGAAAATAATTTTTTGAAAAACAAAATTGATTTTATTAAAGATAGGTTAGTTTCTCTGAAAATAATTTGTTTTAGAAATGTTGTTTAAAAATAGTTTGTTTTCTTTTCTTAAAAAGATTTAGTTCTTTTATTCCGAACTACGCGGGTCTGATTCTCACCGGATGTGAGATACGTAGGAAAACCTCACCGGTTCCGACCCCAATTTTAAAAAAAAGAATCCAAAAAAAACAAAAAAATATTAAAAATATTGTTCGTTTAGTTCCTTCTTTAAAATCTTTCCTTAGAAAATTCAAAGAAAAAATAAAAAAAAACAGTAAAAGTAGTTTAACTAAAAAAAAATGGTTTCGTTCTTCCTACTGTTTTCTTTTTATGAAATAAAAAAAAATCAATAAAAATTAAAAAAAAAATATAGGTTTCTTTCATTTTGAAGTACTTTTCTAAAAAAAAAGGGAAAACAAAAATCCAAAAAATATTTTTTTTCTTAGAAAAAGAGACAATAAGTAAATTCAAACAAAAATTTTTTTTTATCCTAAAGCAAATAAATTTTTTTTAGAAGTTTTTCTTTCAAAAAAGCAAAACAAAAATAAGCAAAATATAAATATGTTATTTCTTTTAAAGCGTTTCTTTCAAGAATTAAAAAAAAATAGTTTATTTACTCCATTCCCGATTATCCGAACTACGCCCGGTCTGATTCATACGGGGACATGATACGTAGGCAATCCACATAAGATTCGACCATCACTAAAAGAAAAAAAAAGAAAAACGAAAAAAAGAGTGTAAAAGAAAATTGATAAAGAGAGGAAGAAGATGAAAGCAAAGGAAAGTATAAGCCGGAATAACGCATTACAATCGAATACAAGTAGCAACACGATCAACTGTATAAGTGCATCACACCCAACGTGAGATTACTTATCTGTTATGTTGTCTCAGACTAACCGTTTGTTTGCCAAACTCCAGGTTTTAGAAAAGGGTGGTTGATTTTGTGGTACTCTGGCCTCACATTCATACTTCACGAGGTCCAAAGGAAAAGTTCAGCAACCTGTTGCTAAATCAAAAGAAAGTACCCATCCTTATTTCACAAGGTCGAAAAGAAGTGCCAACATGTCTTCGGAAATCCCTCTACCAACCGTTCCCGTTTTGGAAGAGAGCTCCGTGTCAGCCATTCCGGCTACTGAGTCGGCAGCTGCAGAAGAAAGCAGAATTTTGCGTTGTCGCATGCTGGAGATGTTAGATGACTGGAATAACGGGAAAGAGCCCCCAAGTCTATCCATGGGTTACCCGAACTATTCCTCGGGTCAAGTGGGATTTCTAATACTCCTACCAATTACCCACCTACTCTGTTTGGGTATTCTAATGTCACAACCGTCTCTGAATCACCCTCCACTTCCTATCCTCGGGTGACAGCATTAGATACATCCGCAAGAACGTCGGTTGGTTTGCCCGTTCCAATCGCGGCGCATCCCGCCACACATACTTCTTTCTTTGACTCCTCTTCTTTTACATTCCCGGCACCACCCCTTTCACGGGATCATACCCAGTTTGCCGCCAATGTCTATCCTCAACCAACCCAATATGGGTTCATGCCAAGCCAAAATCCAAAAGCTCCCGAACGGGATGAAATGGTAAAAAGAATGAGGAGCTTGGAACAAAGTTTGAAAAACATGCAAGGTCTAGGCGGACAGAAGAGTGTTTCTTACGCAGATTTATGCATGTTCCCACATGTCCATTTGCCCTCGGGTTTTAAGACGCCGAAGTTCGAAAAGTATGACGGGCATGGCGACCCTATTGCTCATCTAAAGAAATACTGCAATCAATTGCGAGGTGCCGGCGGCATGGAAGAATTGCTGATGGCATATTTCGGAGAAAACTTGATCGGGATAGCATCAGAATGGTACATGGATCAAGACATATCTCGATGGCACATCTGGGACGATTTGGCTAGAGATTTTGTAAAACAGTTCCAGTACAACATTGACATTGCGCCAGACAAGAATTCTTTATCGAACTTAAAGAAGAAACCCTCAGAAAGCTTCAGAGAATATGCTATCAAATGGCGAGAGCAAGCATCCAGGGTGAAACCCCCTATGGACGAAATAGAAATGGTCACTACTTTACTCCAGGCTCAGGAACCAGATTATTTCCAGAACATGCTGTCAGCAATGGGAAAGCCTTTCGCAGAGGCGATCAAGATTGGGGAAATGGTAGAAAATGGTTTAAAGATGGGAAGGATTTTGAGTCAAGCGGCCATTCGAGCGACCTCCCAAGCAATCCAAGGAGGGTCTGCAGGAATAGCAAAGGGTAGGATGAAAGAGGAAACGTCCATGGCAACTTCGGGTGATAGAAGACACCACGCTCCTAGACCCGTCTTTTCAGAAAGAACCCCCCAGCATTATTACTCTGCTCGGGAAATGTCCTATATCCCTCAGCCGTACGCGGTCATGAACGCTCAACCTTTTGCGCCACCGCAACAGCATGTCAGTAGAAACCAAGCTCTCCCCACCAGAACCACTATAATCCCCGACCTCCACAGAATAACTTCCGTCCTTGGGAACAACCAAAGAAATCAAACTTTACCCCAATTGGTGAATCTTACTCTAATCTATTCCCGAAACTTGTCCAAATGGGTTTACTGCAGCCGGTTCCTCAGAATAGACAAAACCCGGCATCGCCTTCCTACAAAGCTTGTGTCAGATGTGCATATCATTCAGAGATAGAAGGCCACCATACTAATGACTGTTGGACTTTGAAACAAGCGGTGGAGAATTTAATAGAGCAAGGGAAGATTGTGTTGAAGGATGAGGATGTCCCAAATGTGACCAATAATCCGCTGTCTGCTCACAATAACGGGCCGATAGTTGGGATGATTTGTGAAGACGAAGAATTCGATCCAGCGCTTAAGGCCATAATTGCTATTGCTGATGTGGAAAGGAAGCCCAAGGCGGCCCCGAAACAGGAGAAAAGGGAAAAGAAGAGTAAAATCACTGAGTTAGAACCAGAAAGGGAAATTGGTGCACCTAAGCAAGCCTATGTGGCATGGGGGGCAATTAAGACACCACGACTGAATGAGCCAGTGTTTGTTGGGCGCGTACCACAAAAGCTTAAGGACCGTCAAGAGGAAGATAATGAGGATTTCATGACTGAAGAGAGTGAAGGAAAACATGAGGCAAAGCTCTGCGATACCCACATGGTCGAGCTAGGGAAAGGGACTATCACCGTTGAGATGGGACCGGACACTAAACTCCCAAACTGAAAGGCTAAGCCATTCTCGATCAGGCGAAAGCCCAGTAAACTTGTCCTGCCGCATTTTTCTGCATCCAGAATTATTTCAAGGTGTAAATTGGATGTTTCTTTTAGTTTTTGTCTTTAAATTTCCGAATGTGAACCCTGTTTATCCTTTCGATTCCAAGAAATGAAATTAATATTTCATCGTCCGTTTCCTTTTCTTTTGTTATTTTTCTTTCGGATTTGTTTTAGTTTTCTTTTTCTCTTCTCTTTAGTTCAAATCATGCAGCTTTAAATAACATGACATGCTTGCGGACTTCATGCCTAGATCTCAAAACGTTGTCAGACTTCAGAATAATGAATCGAGAGTTGAAATGCACAAAAGTTTATTTTGAGGAAATGAAACAATGAATTGGAATAACTGAGGGAAAATTGGTTCGCATACGAAAGGGGTGTGTTGTACTCAGGGAATACCCGAGTAATTATCCCAACAAAGAATGGCCCATGCTTGCAACAAGAAAGTGCGGCCCAGGAATCTCGAAATAGACCAACCTGCGTTAAGGCGAATTCCTCCTCATTACCAAGAAACAAAAGGAAAATTTCGCTCCTAATTGGAAGGATCCATACATCATCCGGAAAATATCACTGAGAGGGACACTGTATCTGGAAGACATTGAAGGGAATGATCTTGAAACGGCAGTCAATACAGATACAGTATAAAGGTACTATGTCGGGACCTCCTGCGACGTTGGCTTTTGTATAATTGAGATGACGAAGGCTTTCTTTCTTGCTACCCCAAACACTATAAATCCTTTGTAAAACCCCTTTGAGCCGGTTATGTTTCTTTGTTCACCCTCTTTGGAACCCGAAATAAATAAAAAAATTTAAAAAAAAAAATTTGAAAAAAAAAGAGAAAAGAAAAGATAAAGAAAAAGAAATATATAGAAAAAAACAAAACAAAAACAAAAAGACAAAACAAAAATTATTACCTAAACTACGTTCTGATTTGATTCCGAAAGGATACGTAGGCAACCTCTCTCTGAGGTTCAGTCACACTAAAACAAAAATCCCAATTTCCCAAAAAATTGAAACTGGGGCAAATGATATGACGGTTCAGTTTAGATCCGTCAAGATGGTTCCAGAGTTGTAATTCCATTCAATTTCCTTTTTACCCAAAAACCTTGTTCAAGTCCTTCAGATCAATTGGCAAAAGCAAGGAAGTGAAAATGTCATTGACGGAAATCTGACACAGCCTGAATTGAGAGAAACAAAATGAGAAAGTCTTATCGGTGAAAACCTTCGGGCACCATAAGGCGTGGCAGTTGGAGAAGCTAAAAATGAGAGAGTCCGTTTAGTGAAAACTCGCAAAGAGCACTATCAGGCGACAGTGAGAAGAGAAATGAGAGGGATCGATTGGCGGAAACCCGCAAAGGGCGCCACCGACCAAAAAGAAGACGTCCCTTCACTAAAAGAATTTTGGCAAGGTTCCCTGGTTTTTAAATTGCGAATCAATGGGTTCATAAGAAGTTGGAAAGTTTATGTGGGTCAGGCGTCCAGTCCAAGAAGCATGTCATGTTTATTTGAAGTCAGCATGCATCCCAGATAAGTCCTTCTTTTCCCCGAAAGGGACACTTCTCTTTAAACTCATTTTCTTGCTTTTTGTATAGTTATTCTTTGAATCCCTTTCGATTTAATTTTAATTCTAAAACTATTACGAAGAAAGGCGGCAGGACCGGTTTTACAGGACTCCGTCTGGTAAAAAAAAGAGTTGAAGAAAGATACCCGACCTCAGTGGTGTATTGATCCAATCCCAACTGATCATGATGGTCGATCACTTCCAAAGGAACGGATGTTAGGAAGAAAAATGGAAATCAAAGGCTAAGGTCTTAGAAGAAACGGAATGAGGCAGAAGGACAGAACCCACACAGAAAATCCTCGTGGAATCCCGAGGATGAACCCGGTCAGTTTGAAAAGAAGTCACCCCCAAAGACAATTGGTAGCAAAGTTCTCAATGGAAATGGGGCAAGGATCAAGTAATGAAGATAATCAAGGCCACAAAGTCAACCACGTTTTCAACAAATAAAATGTTCTTTGTTGAAAGCAGGTCTATTTAATTGTGCAAGAAGAAGGTACAACCCAAAGAAGTGACGTACGCAAGCATTGAAATGGCTTTGGAACAAAGGAAACGCATAAAAAGGGAAGTTTCTTTTCGAAAGCTTTATCTTATGCATTTGTTGACGGGTAAAAAAAAATACCTAAAAAAAAGGCCCAAAAGGAAGAATAAAAGAAAAGAAAATGAAAACTCCAAAAAAAAGAGAATCAAATCATGTTAGTCCAGTATCCGTTTGGACCCGGTCAGAAAACCGAGGGTCTCTCCGGCCAAAAAAACCGTGAGACATTGTTTTTGAACTCCGGCCAAAAAGCCGTGAAACTCTTTTTCCCGATCAGAAAACCGAGGATCTCCCAGCCAGAAAACTGCGGAGCCATTTATTTTATCCCCGGCCAAAAACCGAGAGTCTAGCGGCCAAAAACCGTTAGACATTGTTTGAATTCCGGCCGGAAAGCCGTGAAACTCTTCTTCAAAGTCCCGACCAAGAAGCCGTGGAACGTTTATTTGTGAAACTATGATTTTCTTACCCAAAGAGTCTCTTGCGGCCAAGAAACCGTTAGACATTTTTTGAATTTCGACCAGAAAGCCATGAAACTTTTATCCCAGGTCAGAAAAGCGAGGATCTCCCAGTCGGAAAACTGCGGAGCCATTTATTTTAACCCGGCCAAAAAATCCGAGGGTCTTGCAGCCAAAAAACCGTTAGACATTGTTTGAATTCCGGCCAGAATGTCGTGAAACTCTTCTTCCCGGTCAGAAAACCGAGGATCTCCCAGTCAGAAAACTGCAGAGCCATTTATTTTAACCCCGGCCAAAAAACCGAGGGTCTTGCGGCCAAAAAACCGTGAGACATTATTTTTGAATTCCGGCCAGAAAGCCGTGAAACTCTTTTTCCCGGTCAGAAAACCGAGAATCTCCCAGTCAGAAAAACTGCGGAGCCATTTATTTTAACCCCGAGCAAAAAACCGAGGGTCTTGCGGCCAAAAAACCGTGAGACACTGTTTTTGAATTCCGGCCTGAAAGCTGTGAAACTCTTCTTCCCGGTCAGAAAACCTAGAATCTCCCAGTCAGAAAACTGCGAAGCCATTTATTTTAACCCCAGCCAAAAAACCGAGGGTCTTGCGGCCAAAAAACCGTGAGACATTGTTTTTGAATTCCGGCCAAAAAGCCGTGAAACTCTTATTCCCGGTCAGAAAACCGAGGATCTCCCATTCAGAAAACTATGGAGCCATTTATTTTAACCCCGGCCAAAAAACCGAGGGTCTTGCGGCCAAAAACCGTTAGACATTGTTTGAATTCCGGCCAGAAAGCCGTGAAACTCTTCTTCCGGGTCAGAAAACCGAGGATCTCCCAGTCAGAAAACTGCGGAGCCATTTATTTTAACCCCGGCCAAAAACCGAGGGTCTTGCGGCCAAAAAACCTTGAGCTTGTTTCTTCAAAACCCTGGCCAGAAAACCGAGGGTCTCCCGGCCAGAAAGCCGTGGAACGTTTATTTGTGAAGCTGTGATTTTCTTAACCAATACCAAAGAGTCTTTTTAATCACTTTCTGTGTCACAACTAACTCACGAAATTTTCCTAGCAAAACTGGGGCAGAAAAATTTCGTTCGTTTGTTTGTTTTGTTGTCTAAATAGGTTTGACCTCGGGACACAAGGATCGAGATAACCTACGAGTGGAACATCAATCCTGCATGAAGAAAAGAAGAAAGGAACCAAAAGGAAACAAGTTCAAACGTTGGAGTAAACAGAGGCGCGGATTGCTCAGAATCCGCCGACTCCATTTCACTCAATGTTACAGAAATAAACAAAAACGTACAGTTTGTTGAGCATCGAGATTCAGATCGAGGTCTACAGCAAATCAGCTAAGATTCAAGATCAAGTTTTCAAGAGAATCATAGATAGGAATCGTGTAACTCATAGTTTGATAGCATAGCTAGTTCAGCTTTAATTTCTTTTGGTGTAATAAGGAGATCAGTAAGCAGTAAGCAGCAACAGCAGCAACGATAGCAACAGTAACAGCAAAGTGTCAGTTCACGGTAGTCCCAGCTACCAAAATTTCCTGAACTACATTGACCTGATTCCTGTTTAGCCCAGGATATGTAGGAGGCCTCTCGAAGCAAAGGCTCGGTCAAGATCTTTTAAAAAAAATGCTTCACACGGAGTACTCAAACGGGCAAAAATCGCTCGTATCCGCTCACTTATCTTTGCACGAAAACTCTTCGTGTTTCCGAGTAAAGAGGGCAGCTGTGAGCACGTGATTTTTGCCCTATAAGAGAAATACTCCCAAAGATTCAAAATAAAATAATTTTATTTTTCTTGCAATTGTTGTGAATTTTGTGTTATTTTTCTTGTATTATTTGCATTTTTTATCTGTGCATATTTGCTTGTTTAAATAAATAAAAATATACAAAAAATATGTTGCATATGTATATAAAATTCAAGTTTACAATTAAGTTTATTTTACAGAAATGAAAAGTCATAAAAAATATGTATTTTGCATTTTTTTGCATTTTTATCTGTGCATATTTGCTTGTTTAAATAAATAAAATATACAAAAAATATGTTGCATATGTATATAAAATTCAAGTTTACAATTAAGTTTATTTTACAAAAATGAAAAGTCATAAAAAATATGTATTTTGCATTTTTTAAGCATTTAATGTCCAAATCGTGCAATTTTATTTTTATTAATGTTTAATTTTGGGTGATAATTATTATTATGAGTTAATTAGTATTTCAAGATAATTTTTAGTTTTTATAAATTAATCTTAGTATTTTGGGCTTTATTAATTAGGAAGTTGAATAATGGAGAAGAACAAAATAGAAAAAATTGGATTGGGCCATCTTGCAAATTAAGTTACAAGCCCAATCCTAAGCACCCTTATCCAACCCAAAACCCCTTGGCCCAAGAAGAAAATTTCAGATTTTTTTAGCCAAAAAATAATCATAATCACATGACATAAAGTAGTGGGGAGCAAGGAAATCAAGGAAGAAAACAAGGAGAGGAAAACATGGATTAGTGGGTTTTCTTTAAATTAAAAAAATATTTTTCTTTTTAATAAAAAATATGAAAATTTTCGAAATTCTTGCCTATAAATAGAAGAGAGGATTTATGAAAAAAAGGGGGAAAAAAGAGAGGAAACAATAGGAAGAGAAGAAAAATAAGGAAAACAAGAGAGCAGTATACACTCGATATACACTCTGGATACAGAAATATACACGGACACAATTTAATTTTTGAGAGTTTCTTTTGAGAATTGAAGAGAGTTCAAAGCTAGAGAGAGAAACCAAAGAGAAATTTCGGAATATATTTTTCTTCTCTATTTTTACTGGTTTTTCTCCATATTGCTGGGATATGCTGGATTGAGGTGTTGAAGCTACTGCTGGTTGTTATTGTTGTTGTTGCTGTACTTTCACCAGCCTGTTGATTTTCCATCTTCCCCTTCTTTTCAATACCAGGTACAAATTCTAAAAATTATGTGTTGATATAAGATCGAATTGGATGTTGAAGTTTTGAAATAAAATAGAGAAGTTGTTGATTAATATTTGTTGTCATTTTCCGTTTTATTAGTTTTGTCAAATTGTAGTTAGTTCTATATTTTGAAGAATAAATTTGTCATTTAGTCGGCTTGTGAGGGAACACCTTTTGTACTAATATAGAATAGCATTTTAAGCATGTAATTAATTAGGACTTTTTCTTTTCTTTTAAAGATAAACTAAATAAAAAAAATGTAGTCACTTTAGGATTATCCTTTTAAATAAAAAATGTTACGAGCCTTGCTAAATAGAAAATAAAATCGCGGGCCCCTCAATAAGAATGTTTCATTTTTTCTTAAAAAATAATCAAACGCGGTAAATGATTTAAAATTGCATTATAGTATTGAACATGTTTTAAAATCGGATATTTAGCCATTACAATAATTTAAGCGACCGTGCTAGAACCACGGGATCCGGGGGTGCCTAACACCTTCCCTCGGGTCAATAGAATTCCTTACTTAGAATTTCTGGTTCGCAGACTTCATTTGGAAAGTCGAAATTTCCTCGATTCAGAATTTGAATAAATTGGTGACTTGGGACACCTTAATTTATTCCAAGTGGCGACTTTGAAATAAATAGAATAATCTCGTTTCGAATATTGTCACTTAAATTGGAAAAACTCTCTTGCCCCGTTTTACCCCCCCGGGGTAGGGTGCCAAAAGGAGTCCCCCCACCCCCCCACCCCCACCAAATTCTACTCCAAAGGTACGCTATTTATCCTCTTATACATACCTTTTATTATTCTTTTAAGATTTTCATCCAAATTTATAGTGATTATTGTCTCCATCGTTCTTTGATTTTGAGTGTCTATCGCCTTATCTATACCTTGTTTTATGTCATAAACTCATGTAAAATACACCAAACGGAAAAAATATTACTTTGAAAAATCATACTATTGTACAGAGAGAGAAAGAGAAAGAAAGAGATAGTAAGCACTTGTGACAATGCCTACTTACCAAGCAATATCAACACCGATTCACCTTATAACTTTGTAAATTATTTTCTTATAAAAGTTTATATGGAATAAAATATTTCTCCATTAAAATTTACAAATTCGTTGATTTGTATCTCTCTTAACTGGGTCAACAATTATTATACTGAAAAAAAATAAAAAAAATATATAGATTTAAAAAAAGTTGCGTTGGAAAGCTAGATTTTTTTGGCAATTCTAATTTTGTGCGGGTATGTGAAAATATCGTGATTTTTGTGTTAGAAAACTTAGTTAAACTTTGGTTAAAAAAATAATAACTATATGGCCATTTGTGAAGAAAAAGACATAGTTGTATAACTTTAATTAGAAAAAGTCATAATTTTATGGCTAAAAGGGGGCTTGGCATATAAGGTAGACCTTATATATTAAGACTAAAAAATTACATATGCAAAGAAGGGTGTTTACCCTAAAAACGAATAACACTTATACGCGTTTTTAAGGATACGTGTGTAACGACTAGACCAGTCATTTTGAGAATTAGCGTCCCATTCGGTGGCTTTTAGTCTTGAGCAGCTCCGTATTGAGTATAATGACTTGCGTTTGTGTTCGAGTTCGGATTTTAGACGATTCCGAATTTATTTGGAACAAGGATCTTTATTTTAGAAGCATAAGCGGTAACGGATGATTGGAGTTTTGACTTTTATGTATGACTCCAAAATGGTATTTTGATGATTCCAACAGCTTCGTATGGTAAATTAGGTGTGCCACGAATTTGGATTTAGAGGTCCATAAGGTAATTTGAAGTTGTTTGGCAAAACTTGAAAGTTGAAGTTTTGAAAGGTTGAGAGGTTTGACTAAGAGTTACTTGGTTAATATCGGGTTCGGATTGTGATTCCAAGAGTTGGAATAGCGACGCTATGTCACTTGGGACTTGAATGCAAAACTTGACGTCATTGCGGGTTGTTTTGATATATTTTGGCACGAGCTATAGAAACTGAAAGTTTATAAGTTCATTAGGTTCGATTAGTGATGCGCTTCATAGTTTCGACATTGTTTGATGTTATTTGAGATCTCGAGCGGGTCAGTTTTATGTTATGGAACTTGTTGGCATGTTTGATGGGGTCCCTGGGGGCCTCGGGTGTGTTTCAGATGGGCTACGGGCCATTTACTTATGTTTTAGAATGCTGAAGTTTTGGTGTCTGATATCCTTCTACGCGATTGAGAAGATACAAACGCGGTCACAAAAGTTGTTTGGTGAGTGACCCATTTTCCTTATTCGTGTTTGCAGTGTATGATTTGTGACCGCGAACGTGTAAATTCTTCTGCATCGAGTTCCATTTGATCTTCCGCGTTCACATAGAATTGGTCTTGCTAGGTAGCCCCTCTCAGTTCATCGCGTTTGCATATCTTTGCTTGCGATCGTGTGCGTTGAGGCGGGTGAACCGCATTCGCATCCCCTTATTCGCGATCGCGTAGTGCGTTCTTGGAAGCTGCAATCTTTCTTCTTCGTGATCGCATAAAAATCTATGTGATCGCGATTCATTTTACCTAGGCAGTAGAATATAATTTCCAAAATCGTGGGTTTTGTCCATTTTTCATCTTTTGCGCTAGAGACCTCAAATTGGAGCGATTTTTTGAGGTGTTCTTTATTTGTTTGATTGGGGTATGTGTTCTTTATCCTAAATTAATTATATTTCATGATTCTAACTTTATTTTTATCATTTGCATAGTGTTTTGAGTTGAGGAAAATGAAGATTTTGACAAAAACTTTCAAAAAAAAATGTAAAATGATACTTTGAAAGACGAATTGATATAAGAATTTGGTAACTTATATGGTTAGACTTGTTATCGAATGGGTGTTCGAGTTTTGTGAATTTTATCTAGTTTTGAGGTGCGGGCTCTGGGGTTGAATTTTTAGTTTTGTTAAAGATTGAAGATTTATTATCCGAATTTGTTTCCTATGGTTTCTATTCATGATATGAAGTTATTATGGCTAGATTTGAGCCGTCCAGAGGTTGTTTCACACGAGAATGTCATTTTAAAGTATCGGTCTAGCTTTTTGAGGTAAGTATCTTGCCTAAATTTGTGTGAGGGAACTATCCCTTAGGATTTGAGTGATTTATGCTAATTATGTCATGTGAAAGTTGTGTACACGAGGTGACGAGTACATACTCAGGCTTAATTATGGATATTTAAATGTTTAGGGCCTTAGGATCCTATGTTCATTAGATATGAAGTTGTTTTATCATGTTAAATTCTCCATTTACTAAATTTACCCTTACATGTCTTAATTTGGAATTAATTGATTAATGTTTTACCTTTTTTTCCTATTGAACTCTTAGGTGCCTTAATTGAAGTTGTTACCTCTTTAGTGCCATGCTATCTTTTCCGTAATACTTATCCTTAATTGAAGTTATTATTATCTTTTCTGTAATTGCTTACCTCTCCATTTTTGAGCTATTCTTGTTGAGACCAGTACTCCATGTTGTGTCTTTCTTTGTGAGCTTGTTCTACCATTTCTTTGTGATCTGGAGTTCTTGGGGTTTAATTACTTGCCATATTGTCGTGTTACTATTGTTGTTGTTGTCGTACTCAGTGTTGTTGAGTCGAGCGCTATGTGTAGTTGTCGTATTGAAACTATGTTGAGGAAATTTTGTGGCTATGGGCACATATTGTGAGAGTTAGTTGTTATGTTTTTGGCACACATGATATTGTTAGGATGATTGTTCGGATGTTTGCATGAGGTTTCTGCTGTGCTGTTGTTACTATTGATATTTGCACATGCGGCGTGACAAGACGAGCTATATATGTGAGTTTGCGCATGTGGAGAGACAAGGTGGCAACATTATTATGCTTGTGTAGTGATACAAGGCGGGCATTTACTTTATTATTGCCCACGTGGTGAGACAAGGTAGGCTATGTAGGGGAATGAATTGTGATGACTTTGTGATGGCCTGGGGGTCATTGTTGTTGTTGATATTTGTATAGGGACGTGCCTATATTGCTTGAGTTTTACCTTACACATTTTGTGGCGATCGTTTCTTATGTGCCATTCATTTTCTCTTCTCTTAATTGTTGGCTTAAACTGTGATAGAACACTTGCACAAGCAGACACGTAATTAATCACATATATTGTTTTAAGAAGATGAAACATGATGTTATTGACCATTTATATGTTTCTCTTCTACTCGCATTTTGTATGAGAGTTTTTTTATTGGCACATGAGTTATCTATGATGTCATGAGTCATTCTTATTGTTGGCACGTGAGTGATCCGTTCTGATATAGATATTGTCACCCTCTAGGCACGTGAGTTGCCAGTGTAGTTATAAGTTGTAGTGTGGGCACAAGATGCCAAGTTATTAGGGTTCAAGAATTAGTACCCGTAAATTGTGAATTTTGAGGTTTGGTACCTTGTGGAAATTCTTGGATTAAGCTAGTGTGAAAGCAGTTGTTCTTATTGAGTTCTTACTTTTTTTCCTTTATTTGCTTTCAGCGAATTTAAACTGTATTCAGCTTACTCTACGGTGTTATTACCTGTTGTGTCTCATTGCTAACTGTTGCTTTTAGTTTCTATTACAAGCACTGTATTATTATTGTCATCACGCCTAGCTTTATAAAGATATTATTCCCGGTTAGTCCTACATTTATACTTGTACCATTGCCAAATCTTATCAGAAACTAGGCTATTTTTTAATGACCAGTTGCAAATCTAGCTATTTTTAAATTTCTCTAGGATTTTTGTACTAAGTTGCTTGAGCTCGATGATTTAACAAGAGAGGGCAATATTGTGCTCGAGGGACTTTGTTTTGATTTTGCTACGAGTGGTTACAAGACACTACTTTTTATATACTCGGTGTGTATTGATTATAAATATGTTAAAATTGCAAGTCTTAAAGGCAAAGAGGGGAGAAAGTTGGGATTCTCGTATTATATCCCCTTGGTCCATGGTGCCATTGCTTTGCACCTGATGAGGGTACTGAGATATTGATCATGAAGGAGTACAACTCCGGAATCATGAACAACATTATATGAAGTAAATCCGTATAGCGCATTTGCTGAGCCCCTTTTCGAGACTGAAGATGGAGTAGTAGTTATGATGGCAAATAGAGATCAAGTATTCTAAGAATAATACTGTATTCGTGTTCGTACACTCACCGAATATATATCTGCCATTATGTATGGAAAGCTTGATCGCACCCCGAGTCCACTATAACTTTGAACATATAAGAAGAAATCACATATTCTACTGGTAGCAAAATCTACTGGTACAAGCTTATAGAATACAGGAGACTTGGAAGTCTGGCAAGCTTTTCTGCATAGTTGAGCTTGCTTCTCTCTTCTAGGCTTGGAGCCTTGGGAGGATGAGTTAGGTGGTCAAACAAAGCTAGGTACTTCATTGACCACTAGGTCACACCCTTAGGTGCTAGTCTGTTGTCATTATCCCTGCATTTGTCAATTATGGACATTGTGCTTTCCTAAGTTGCGGGAGATTGTGGTCCTAACATCATTTAAAAGAAAAATTGCAGGCCTGAAACAGTTTAGTGTCAAAAGAGGTGCAATTTTCCCACGTGTGTGTATGCTTTGAGCTGCATTAATGCACAACAGCATGAAACATTCAAGTACAAGAACATAGTGATTACTGTAGTAACACCACACGCGGCAGCAGCATAGAACTACTGGTCACTGTTTTTGCGTAAGAATAGCCGTCAATTTCCATCAATTTCAGAGAGTAAATGTATATTTAAATGATTTTCTCAGCAATTCTGGAATTCCTTTATTGGTGCATTACACTGAAGTGTACAACTTAAGTCTCCCCAGATCAAACAAGCATCAACCACTCATTAGGCAAATTTATTCACCAGAACTGGAGTGCAAGCTAAAATTCTCGATAACCTTTGTTGCTTCTATGCTTTTGGCGCTTGGAAGACCAATTCAAATGCAATAACAGTTAAGGGTGGATTGAGCTAATTTTGAGTTCAATTTGAAAGAAAATGAAACTAGTTGCACACAATCGGGTAATTTGATTGCGCAGAGCTGATTTCCAAATATAAGGAACAACATGCAAGTCAAAAATAGAAAATAAGACTGCTATACAGATGGCAAGCTATTCATTCTACAATTATCGAGAGAAGCCAAGTTCAGGCGAAACAGCAGCTAAGTTAATCCAAGACTGAGGTGCTGTTTCATGAGACACTTTTAAGCTTATAGAATACAGGAGACTTGGAAGTCTGGCAAGGTTTTCTGCATAGTTGAGCTTGCCTCTCTCTCTTCTAGGCTTGGAGCCTTGGAGGATGAGTTAGGTGGTAAAACAAAAGCTAAGTAAACCGGTTAGATGAGTTTTTCAGCTATATAAAGAAGAAAGCATCTACTTTACCAAATGGACAGGAAAAAAACAAGCTGTGATGTTCATAGTGTTATATAATAGTATATTTTTTACATGTTTAGGTTAATTTTCGACTTTATCCCTCTCACTCTGATGAACACAATCCCACAATTCACAATTGTAGGTTAGGTTTTTCACAACAGCCTTATTTTCTCTCCTCTTTCCAGCTGCACAGTCCCTCCTCCCTCTCCTCACTGTCACCAGTGATTCTGACAAAAATTCCAGCTTTCCCTCCATGATACTATTACATGTCATTCTGTCCACCTCCCCAGATTGTTCTGCTTGCCATCTGTATGCTGCCTGCACCATTCTCAAGCCTTCAACTTGCTAGTTTTGCTCCCAGCCCATTAATTTTTTCTCCTTTCAAGTCTTTTCTACGCATCATGTCAGGACCCTTTCTTTCTTCTGATCAAGGACCTTATTCCTAGAATGCTGCATTTTAAAAATAAAAAAAAAATCTTGAGGAGGGTTCATCTTTTGTAACATGGTGCTGGAAATGTTGGCCAGATCGGTGATTCCAAACTCCAACAAACTTAACCTTCCTAAGACGATGAACCATGTTCATCAGATCACCAAGTCCTGAATTTATTAAACGGCAGAAGCATGATCTTTCACCGGATGATGAACCATCTTCATGAAATCAGCAAATCCTGACATACTACCTCTAACATGGATCCATCCAATGACCCGTAGGGTCTTATTCCACTTCCTGATTGTCGGATGCTTGGATAACACCGAAAAAACCACTTCCTACACTACGAATGGGGACCTAACAAATGATGAAGCTTACCTATCCAATAGGCGGGTTCCGGATTTAAACTCTATGGATTCAGTCTTTAAAGTTATTAGCATTGAACACATTATATTTTTCATATCTCCATAGAACTTCCCTTGGAACTTTGTTGTATGCTTTTTCTAGGTCAATAAATACCATATGTAAGTCTCTCTTTCTTTCCCTATACTGTTCCGCCAGTCTTCTAACAAGATGAATGGTCTGTAGTAGATTGCCCCAGCATCAGTACCCTTTCCCAAATTTTCATCGTGAGGCTAACTAGCTTGATGCCCTTATAGTTATGACCAATGCGGATTACATATATATATATATATGTAGCCTATCTTGGTGCAACCTCTTATGCAGAAAGGGAAAACCACAAGTACATCCATTTGGACTAGAAACAACAAATGAAAAACTCAAAGCAGTATTCCCCTTTTAGTGTCAACTTTTAGGCTCATCTATGTTACATGAGCCAGCTACATTTGGTTTTCTGTCAACTTTTAGTGTAATTTGAACAATTCAACGAATACACATACCCATGATGCACTCGTTCGATAGAAAGTTCTGTGTAAATTGACTGTTGATAATACACCAGCAGAATAACTATTTTAAGCCTAAACATAAAACTTCTCATACATTCCACAAAAAAGTGTACACCAGTCAGCCAAAGGGAACAAAATTCCAGCCTAAAAAATGGACATAAACTATATAACTTTACTACAAACGGATAGTTCATTTAATTTAAAATGATTCCATCAAAATTCACTAAAAACAACAGTCACAATCAAATGGGCAAAGTGAGGTACCTCCACCATGGGACTTACCCAAACCCAACTCCTCTTCCGTGTATATGGTTAACCCATCAGCCGTCTTTTTCCTCTGTCGACGTGGCGGCTCAGATAACACGTTGGGAACTCTACTGCTACTTTTATCTTTGGTTTTCTTCAGCTTTTTTGGCTCTGTAACGGAATCTCCGCTTGATTTTGAATTTTCTAGTTGTTCCGGTTTCTTCCTCTTTTTTCCAGCAAATATTTCGTCGATTTCATTGCCTGATTTTTTGGGTTTAGAAGGAGGAGTTGGTTTCGACTTTTCTACCACAGGACTTGCATCCTCCACTGGTTTCGGCTTCTTAGAATTACTCTTTTTCGGCATCCTTAGCTACAAATATTATGGAAATGTAGGGTTTCTTATTCAGCAAATCGCGAGGAATTTAGCTGTGATTTATTGGGAGTGTTTTCTTCTTTCGACCTTAAACCCTAGCTCCTCATCCGAAGTCAGAATAATAGATGCACGGCCCTCGTGGATCGAATACCTTCCTATGAACTCCTTGATTTTTAAATCTACTCTTAATTAAGGGTGTCTAACGAGCCCGCTTAAAATCGAAACCGGTCCGCACCCGTATAAAAGGGGCTGGGTGGACTGGGTTAATAGGGTAAGGGGTTGGTCCGTTTATATTGGGCTACCGGTTAGTTGCACCGGTCAATAATTTTACTGTACAATCGATTAATCGGCCCAGACCGATATAATGACTACTTAACTTTTTATTTTATTTTTTAATAATGGGGCCTTTGAATTTACTTTTTTTTCGTTAATTTACTTGTTGTTAAGTGTAAATTTTTCAATTTGTAAGTTTGAATTTTGAAATAAATGTGGCACTTGTAATTTATAAGTGCATTTTTTTCCATCTTCATTATATTCTTTATATTTTTGCTTTATATTAATATAACTTACAATAGTTATACAAAACTAAAATATAAATCAAACTAACTCGGTCCGATCCAGCCCCTTGTACCCTTTACAACTCATTTTTTATCCCAATGAATCCGAACTCATTAAACCCGGTAAGCCCCAACGCATAACTGGCCCGGAACCCAACCCATACGGTTCCAAATTTTGCCTACCCAATCCGGCCCGGCCCGGCCCGGCCCACCCGTTAGACACCTTTACTCTTAATTGGTAAATAGTAGTTGTTCAAATCTGAATTTCTTCTTCCGCTCAATATAATTTGTTTTTACTGTTTGATTGGTGGCTAACACTCTGCTTGGATTATTGTTACCCATCGTTCTATAATGTATTTTATTATATTGTATGATATTATAGTGTATCGTTTTATGAATACAACGTTTGAATAAATTGTGTCGTTTGTTGTTGTCAAATAATATTTTCATTGTATCGTACAATACTGTAACTGATAAATTTACTAAAATAGCCTTCTTTGTTTTAAATATTATCAAGAATTACACATACAATAATTAGAATTGGAATTAAAAATTAATATTATACGTCTAATTAGAGATAAAGAAATTAAAATTGAAGTTAAAAAAAAAAAAAAAAGAACGAAACAAAAGAAAAAGGCAAAACATATACCTAGCGTTGGAGTTGTAAGTTCGGGAGAAGGAAATAAGGGTGAATGCTTACGTTATAGGTTGGGAGATTCACATTAAAATAAAAATAAAAAAGATAAAAGACAAATTAGAACTACAAAGTAATAAATTAAGGCATAATTGAAAGAAGAAAAAATGATCTCACCACATCGAATCGCTTGCTTCAAAAAATGAGATTTTTACATGCCTAATCCTCAAAAAATAGGACCTTTTATTGTTCTGGATTAATGGATTTAACAATACAATACAACCAATTTTAAATAAACAACCAAAATAAATATTATTTTTGGATAACAGTACAGTACGATACAATTAGCTACAACCATCCAGACAAGTTGTAAGTTTAAAAAAGAGAGTAAATATTTTAAAAGTTGTGCTCATAAACATGGCATAATATTTATATCTACTGATGCAGGGCTTTATATTCTAGATATTAGTATACTTTCCTCTTTCTCGTATTCCCTATATCCTTATATTGTTATTATTTGTTATTTTATGTTATGTTGTCTATTTCATGTCATTTATTATGAGTATGTTGCTAGTACTAATATATTTTATGTCATTTCACATATGATTACTTTTTTCTTTTTAAATGGGTTACACTCCGCCAATCAAATCCATGCGGATTTTCCTCTGTTTCTTACTAAGGAACGGATCATCTCCTCTTATTTCATATAATAACATCAAACAAGTACAGTTATTACTGCTGGCTTGATCAAAAAAAACATTTTTGACCGAAAGTGTATTTTTCCAAAAATTAAGGTGTTTGACCAAATTTTTAGAAGAAATAAAAAAGTGTTTTCAAAGAGAAGTAAAAACAAGTAATTTCTCTCCAAAAGCACTTTCTGATAAGCACATTTGAGAAAAAAATATACTTAGAAGTAATTTTTAAAAGTTTAGTCAAACACTAATATTGTTCAAAAGTGCATTTTAAATTAATTAGACAAATACAAACTGGTTATCACCCAAAGCACTTATTTGAAAAGTACTTTTGGGAAAAAAATATCTCTGAAAATAAATTGATTTTAAAAGCTTCGCCAAACATGCTAGTGCCTTTGAAAAGAATTGCAATCATAAACTTACTTTTAAATTGGGAGACATTTAAAAATAGCCAGATTTATTATTGGTCGTTGAAAAAGTCAAGTTCTAAAAGTTATCGAAATTTAGCCACTTTAATCTGAGCGAAAACACTGTTCAAAATCTGAAAAATATGCCCGTAAATTTTACTGGAGTTCCACCATAAATATGTTTGAACTCCCGTAAATTTTACGGGAGTTCTAGGAACTATGCTAAATACGCTCACAAATTTTACTGGAGTTCCAGCATAAGTATGCTTGAACTCCCGTAAATTTTACGGAGTTCCAAGATAACTATGCTGGTACTCCCGCAAATTTTGCAGGAGTTCAAGCATAATTATGCTGGAACTCCCACAAATTTTACGGGAGTTCCAACAAGTATAATTGTCCAGTATAATATACTTGAGTTTGGAGCACTAGTGCTCCAGTCTCCCGCATATTATACTGAACCGATCCTTGTTGCAGCAAAATAGTGGCTATTTTTTATTGACTTGGTAAACGCTGACTATTTTTCATTGACCAGTGTGAAAACTGGCTATACCATGAAATTTTAACTTTTAAATTGTCATCCGTCTATTTCTTATTTCTTATATTGTTGTTATTTTATTACGAGTCTATTAATGATACTAATATATCGTCTCTTGTTGCTTCTTAAGGTCTGCATACATATTACCCTCCCCAAACCTCACTTGTGGAATTATACTGTGTCGTTGTTTTGGTCAAACGTTATTTTCATGGAGGTCTCCTAGCAATACCTAAAATCTCTATTTTAAACTTTTCACATTGGAAAAAGTATCTTCTAAGAAAAAATTGATCACGTTCAATCATCTCCATTTTACATTCTTTTTAGATTTTCAGAGTTTCAATTTTGATGTGCTATAGAGTGGTTATGCTTTTTAGTCTGAGAGCAATCAAATTCTGGAAAGGCCCTGCACTCCTGCTGAGAAATATATAAGCAAGATGCCATAACTACATGCACATTTACGAAGTATTTTGATATATCTATAGTTGAACCAGAGTTGGATCAATTTTTCAGGTATATTGCAACCTTATGATATCCATTTTGTTGCCATGCCCTCTATTTTCAAAATTTTGGTTAACTGTTTTTCCTTTTATAAATCCCAAAACAAGTTTTTTTTTTTTTTTTTGGGGGGGGGGGGGCTGGAACAACAGTTCAAGAAACCACTTTATTTTCCAGGACAACAGTTACTGATTATCTGAAGGCAAAACTATTATACATATAAGTTCATGTCACCACCCTACATTAAGAAATGGCAAAAGTTTGCCTGTAATAAAATTCTTGGGACCAGTTTGCTACTGGAAGCAATTGAGTCTCCACCAATGTTTCTTCACAAGCCGGGCAATGGGTATTGGGTTGTCAAAGCTTCAACTCTTCTTTGCAAATTTAACACCTTATCGATCAAAGGGAACTCCGGTGAAGTAACAAACTTCAAGAAATCTTGAAGCTTTGTACCAGAGACTAACTTCTTGGCCTCAAGAGTTATCTGCACACCCTCATTAATGAAGTCTGCAACTCTTACAAATTCCTTCTCAGAGAAACCTCGAGTGGTCATTGCAGGTGACCCTATGCGTATACCACCAGGCACTAGTGCACTTTTATCACCTACGGTTTCATTGATGGTATAAGGACAAGATAATAAGTGACAATAATAAATAGCAATGGTTAAGCTACTATACTTACCGGGTACTGAATTCTTATTGAGCGTGATTGATGCCATGTCAAGTATTTTCTCCACTCTAGCACCATCAGCACCCTAAATGACAAATGCAGACTGGTTAATCGAAGTTAATAAGAAAAGGTTGGTTGTATCTTGGTGCTTGTAGCTGGTAATACACATATATTAACACATAAAAGGCAGAAGGATTCTTTATAGAGTTTACCTACCCATCATCGACTATTTCATATGGAAACACTAATCAGCCAGATAATCATTCTTCATACAACATCAACAACTACCCAGTATAGTCCCACAGGGTGGGGTCTGGGGAGGGTAATATGTACGCAGGCCTTACCCCTACCCGATAGGGCAGAGAGGCTGTTTCCAATCGACCCTCGGCGAAAGATCGAGAAAAGGAAAAAAAAAACAAAACAAAAAGAAAAAGCATAATCATTCTTTATATAATTCAATATTTACCAATTATGTATCCATCCATTTCAGTTCCCCTGTAACCACCAAATCCCAAAAAAAATTCTTCGAGAGGTCAACAAAACTGTAGGCAATTATGCTTAATAGTTTAGTATACATTCGTCACTATTGAGATACCAGTATCTTCGCTTGTCCAAGTTAATTTTTCTGTTGAAAAGATAACTGGACACGAAACAGTGCAAAATGAAGAACTTACTAAGGGCCTGAGATCCACTAGAACCAAATGATTGTCAGTTCCTCCAGAAACCAGCTTGTACCCCAACCCCGTTAACCGGCTTGCAAGAGCTCTACAGTTAGAGACCACCTGAAAGCATAAACTGCATATGAATTATATTTCCCGCATAGATGGCCACAATCTAGTGAAAAGACAGGACAATGCATGCCTTGTTCTGATAAGCCTTGAAATCAGGTGATTTGGCATGCTTCAAGCAAACAGCTAATCCTCCAATTGTGTGATTATGCGGGCCACCCTGTGAAAAGAAACAATGCTATTGCTAGTCAAATATGATATTAATATATCCAAAAGACCAAATGGCATTGGTAGGTTTTAACAATCAAGGGAACTAAAGACAGAAAATGTAAAGTAAAATAGTGTTAGATGCCCATGGCTTTGGTCTAGTGGTAAGAGCCCAACATGTGATGTGTGGATAATGCGCACATCACTGGTTCAAGCATTGCCACAGACAAGCGCCTGGTATTTAAGTGGAGATGGTAGAGCGGCAGACCCATTATCGATGAGTTTCAAACTGTGCCCTACTGGCCCTCAGGGATTTCGAAGTTACCAAAAGAAAAAAACATATTCTTGATAGAAAACAAAGCTGACCTGCAACCCTGGAAAAACAGCATTGTTGATGGCAGTTTCCAAATCAACACCTAGAATGGGATCTTTCTTGAAGAAGATCATTCCTCCTCTAGGACCTCTCAGAGACTGAACAAAATAGTGCAACTTAGGTCCATTTTTATCAAGAAAATACTCTAACAACACAATGAAAAGCTCTCTGAACCCACAGCATATTAGAGTTTATGGAAGACGTAAGCAGTCTTTCTAAATATGTTACCTTTTCCAGTGAAGACCTACTAGGTTTAGAAAATATGTAAATCTATAATTTAACTTTAAACTGTATGATGTAACCCACACTCTCAGGCAGCTGATCTGAGCATTTCAGCCGATTTCCAACAGTAACAACAATTTGACGGCCCCAATAAAAACTATGAAAACTATAAGAGAATTTCAAGTTCTATCTAACTGAGGTCATCTTATCTTATTCCCACAAATTACCGAAAGTCCTCTTAGATCCAGAAATTCGAAAAAATGATAGAATTCATATGCTCTGGGAAAAGAAAATCAGCTTAATTTGTTGAACCTGAACAGAGATGCATGGCCATGTTAATCAGAGCAGTGAAAATAAAACTAGAAAAGATATAGTTTTGTATTTCATAAGTTTCTGTTTGTATTTTCTGTGGTTTTTTAAAATTGTCTTTTTGGGTGGTGGAAGGGGCTTGGATGGTTACTGGACAAATTCCAAGTTTGGAAGGAAATATAAATCATACCTTGTGAGTTGTTGTTGTAACAATGTCACAGTATTCAAATGGATTAGCAACTACAGAGGCAGCAACAAGCCCACTAATGTGCGCCATATCCATCATGAGAAAGGCTCCAACAGCATCTGCTATCTTCGGTATGTGTCACAAAAGAAATAATTAGATGCAGAAAACAAAGATATCAACAGGGAAAAATTATCATAGCGGAGCAGTAACTCCAACTAACAAACTTCTAACAGTATATACCTTTCTCATACGGGGATAATCAAAATCTCGGGGATATGCACTAGCACCGGCAATAATAAGTTTTGGCCGAAAAAGGGTTGCCGTTTTCTCAAGCATTTCATAATCAACAAGGCCTGTTTTAAAGTAAAAAAGAACTTCCCATTGAGTGACAACTCTAGTTAAGAGTCTAAATTCATCTATTAAGAATTTAATATAGGCATTCAGTACCTGAAGATTCATCAAGCCGATAAGGCATGGACTCAAAGTAAATAGATGTGCCTGAAACTCGTCTTTTAGGAGTCATAAATCCATGGGACAAATGACCTCCATGAGGTAAGTCCAATCCCTAAGAGAATTGCAATGAAAAGTGATAAATATCAATCCACGCAAATCTAGAAGACCAAAGGGAGAGGCTGCTTACAACTAACCATGATCCGGTCATGTGGATTAAGAATTGCTGTATAAACTTCGAAATTTGCTGGAGAGCCAGATAGTGGTTGAACATTGACGCCCCATTGTTTTCCATCTAAGTTAAAGGCTGCCAACGCCCTCTCTTGACAGAGTATTTCTAACTCGTCAATGTACTCGTTTCCACCATAATATCTGATATGAAACAGGAATTTATTTACAAAACAGAAGAAGGATATTGCTAAAGAAGCTACATAAAAGAAGAAAAAAATAGGTTCACTACCATGAAGAGATTCATGTTTCGCATCAAATAAAGATTCCACACAAAAAATAAATAATAAAGAAAAAATAATGATGCTTTTTTTTGGTAGGGATAAAATTCACCTTTTGCCTGGTAGTCCTTCAGAGTATTTGTTTGTAAGGCAAGAACCCACTGCCTCCATCACTGCTCGAGATGTGAAATTCTCAGAGGCAATAAGCTCTAAGCTCCGAAATTGACGTTCCTTCTCTTTGTCAATAATACCACGAACTTCAGGATCAGCTTCACCCAATTCATAGTCTATAAAGCTGCTCCCAGCACCTAGAAAGTACAGTGGCCAACATTAAGTAACAGAGTACACGAATAAGCTATGAGAAGAAGGAGAATTCATCAACTTCAACTATGATATACGCCATATACCGCTGGAATAGGGGAATGAAAGCACTTGATTACTACGAACTGACATAGGAAGGAGAAGGAAGGAAAATTATGCAATTACGAGAACTATGGACTATGGAGAGTTTCCAAATTACAAAAACTGCATTCATATTCGTCCACAAAGAAATGCATGACAAACATGAAATTATTTAGCTGATCCAACTTGTTTCGGACTGAGGCATAGTTGTTGTAGTTGTTTTAGAATTTTTGACTTCCGCCAAATGCCAATAATGTCATTACCCTAGGTTGATTTCATAAACATTGTAAGACCAAAAGGGTGATGGAAGAGAAAGAGCATTCCCTATACAAGAAGGAATAAACACATGAATAGAAGTCAAAACAGTCAGTACTTTATATAATTGATGTTCAGACCCCCAATTGACTATACATTAGTCAAAATGATTCAAGAGCGTCTAGCATATATAGCAGTTAAATTATCTAATCTTTTAATGTGTGCATTAACTAATCTGGTTTATAATATAATTCAAATATGCAGACAAAAGAACTCTCGAAACCCCATCTTTATACTGCCAGCTCAATATAGAAGTACAAAATATAAGCAACTAGACAAAAACATATATCAAGGATAACATCAAATTTGAACTAACTATCCGAAATTTACATGAAAGGGAGCCTTAATGCAATAGTAAGAGTTGTACGATGACCAAGAGGTCACAGGTTCAAGCCGTGGGTAGAGGCGGATCTAGGACTTCTAGTATATGGGTGCACTACTAAAAAATGAGGAAAAGATGTATTAAGTGAGAATTGATCCCTGCTCCTCTTGGTAATTAACCCAACCTTAAATCAAGTGCACCATTCAAACTTCTTGAAGCCTGGGTGCCAACAGTTAATATTATACAATTTCAGAAAATATGTACATAAAATATCTTAATTTTACGAAGAGACTATGGGTTCACGTGCCCCATATTTTTGCCTATAAATCGGCCCCTGGCCGTGGAAACAACCTCTTGCAAAAATTTCAAGAAATTGCACGGTAAGGTTGTACACAATAGTTAGTGCAGCGGGCTGCCCCTTTTATCCGAATTATACATAACTAAAGATAGAAACAAACAAAGAATAAATATAGAACCACAGTTTGTTCATGAGATATAACCCCTTAAAATAAATCAAATACAAACACTAAAACACAAATTAGAGCCACGACAAGGCAAAAACAAAAGTTTGGAAATTACCTGACATTTCTGGGATAGGAACAGAAACAGAAGAAGGAGGCCTTCCAGTAACCAAGCTCCCTTCAAGTTGAGAAGCTCTGCAAAGCTTAACAGAGCATAATTTAACCACTCCATTGAATTTTGTCATTTCACCTTTTAAAGGAAAAGCTGATCCTTTAACCCGAACAGGTTGCTGAATAGAAGAACCCATCACTGCAGCTCCACAGCAAGCCTCCATAATATACTCTAGCAAGATTAAAATTTTATTGTTTCCTGCAACTTAATTTTAAATTACTTTAAAAGTTGATTAATAAATTCAAAGAAAAACTGCAAATTTGATGCAAACATTCTTTGTCTGCTTTAATCAACAAAAGGTTTCTCATTTTTAATGACTAATAAACAAAAAAGAATCATAAAAATGATGACAAAACATTCAAATAAGAGCCCAAATTCAAATTTTGTAACAGGAACTCACAATTCGAAATTCAAAATACTGCTGCGCAGATAAAAAAAATTCTTAACCCTATCCGATATAGATATTCAGGTTCTGACTTTTACCTTGATAAAGCAGTTATATAAAAGCTAAAGGAGAAGAGAAGAATATAAACCCTAGCTCAGTTATTATAGCGTATATGGAAAAGCGCGCGCCGAATATTGGAATTTCTTAAAAACAGGTAACGTGACCATGGTCTAAGGACACTTTCAGTATCGCTCTTACTCGCAGAGTACTAGTGTATTTAAACTAACCACGTATTGGAGATATACGTTGTAATTTGCTCTGTCCCTACAAATATGACAATTTTATGTATAAATAATTTACGTTTATTTTTTATTTATTACACATGGCTTGTAAATTATAGATTTTATTTTTTCGTCCTTGATTTTTTTGCTTCCAGTACTTTTACAATAAATATAATAGAGATCTGCAACTCTAGCCAAATAGTATAATATAACAATACTATCTTCTTTTTCATTTAAGAGTTGCGGAACCTTGAAAATAACAATGAAATTATAAAAGGGTAAAACTTAAAAATATTAAAATTTATATTGTTACCAAAAATCATAATATGCAAGGTATACAACATCACAAATCACAAGGTTGATAAGTGTTATAACGATAAATTTGGTGGAGATCTTTAAAATTACCTTACTTATCTTTTGTCCACTCTTATCTATAATATGTAATAAAATATGGTATACGGGTTGAGAGGGGTGTTTATCAGGTCATTGCCGAAGTTAAAGTGTCTATTAGATCGTTCTTGACAATTTAAAGAGACCATTTGTATTTCGCCAAAAACTAAAAATATTTTAATATAACCTTAAATTTTTTTTAATTTACCAAAATGGACGTGTACTAATTGATAATAATAAAAAATATAGTAGGAATAAAAAAGAAGCTTATGAAGAAGTTATAATACTATCACGTTACTTGTAAAAGTTAGTATAAGGGGCTATAATGTCTTACCAAAAGGCTTGAAAGTGACTTGATTTATAGACAAGAGGTATTAGTAGATAAAGTAATATAGGATAAATACAAGGGTGAACTTGGAAGAGGAAGCCGGAATTCCTAGTTGTAATGTAACCAGGACGACAATTTTTTTTCACTATCCCTTATAATATATAGTAGAAATTTTGCTTTTCCTAAATGGTTAGGATTGGGCAAAACCCTATTACTATTATTTATAGTCCTCATTCCATTGTTTTAACATCAAACTTTTAGTAACCAAAATCCAGCACGTAATCATGGCAGTGTATGTGCCTCGCACTAATTGGCAAACTTTTCAATTTTCCGGTATTGAACACATAACTCGGGATTATCTTGTTCAGTCAACATGCAAACATAACACTGCACCCGTTTATATCAGTTGGTCTTTCCCTCCTTCAGGATTTATCAAGATTAATACGGATGGCAGTTTTATACCCAATTCAGGATTAGCGGGATTTGGAGGTGTTGCACGAGACGACAAAGGAAGGTGGATAGGTGGATTCTATGGCAGGCTCAATATGAAAGCAACATCTAGCCTTACTCCGGAATTATGGGCTATACATGGTGGTCTAACCCTAGCGAAGAGTTACAACTTGAAGAAGGTTATCGTTGAAACTGACTCAAGTGATGCCCTAATGTTGCTAAGTGTGATAAATGATGTCGAAAGCCACCCTGATTATGATGTGATAGAAGAATGTAGGCGCCTCATGTCAGAACTTAAAATATGTCTAGTTCATACTTTGAGACAAGGTAACAATTGCGCCGATCACTTGTCGAAGTTGGGAAGGAAGCAAAATCAGGAATTGGTAGTATTACATAATCCACCACTTTCCATGTATCAACTGCTTGTAGCCGACATGACTCACGTAGCATATGCTAGGTACCCTAAACATGTAATGTAATATGGAGTAGGACAAAAATATGAAATTGTACCATTTGTAAATATTAAGAAGAACATAAATAATATTTCATTTTGTTAATGTCAAGGTAGGCCATCCGTGAGTAACTTGTTAAATGCAGATATTGGAGCCAATTTTGATGTCGCATTTTGGACTGTATTTGCATCAAATTAGCCTTTTAAATAAGATAGCAATAATCCTCCGTTTAAATAAGGACGTGAATAATCACAAAACTAGTTTGCACTTTAGTCCCTTTATCAAAGAAATTTTATTTCCTTCCCTACACCATGCATTTTGGGTGTTTAGCTGTCAAGATAAATGAAATTTCAAAGTGTTCATTTGTTGCTTCTAACCACTAATTTTATAACATGATGTTTGTATAAATTAATAAATATAAAACACATACTTTTCATACACATATTGGTTAAATCATACATACTCACTCACTGTATCTTTGTACTGCTAAAGTTAAATTATTTGATTTGATATAATTACCAAGTAGGGTTAAGTGTTTACCGGAGATTGATCAACTAGGGTTAAGTCTAAGACAATCCAATTTGCTCATGTACTTCAAAAGCTGAAATAGTATGATTTAATACTCTATTATGTATGGTAGAGTAGTTGTTTCGTTTCTTGCTTTCTAGTTATATATTAAGTCAGGTCTCTCTATATAATAACATCCTTATATAATACCTATTCAGCATAAAGGCCGAGTTTTTCTTGGAACCAAATATTATATTATATTGTAATATATGTCTTTTATCACAACACTTCACAATAACAACAAAAAAATTTCAGAACAAATAAGGCTATTATAGAGAGATTTGAATGTAGTACATCTCTTAATTAATGAGATAAGTACTAGTATTTGGTTATAAAATTAATAATTAATGCATGATTATACTAACTAATGGAACTCGCAAAACGCCATATCTTAGGTTTTCTATTTCCTAGACTATTTGTATATTACTTGGCCAAATGCCAATGGTTTAAATTATTAAGAGAGATGACCTAATGTGTATAATATATACCACACTCAGACTAAACTCAGTTTGAAACTACAATTCTTTAATATAATATTCGTCCTATATAATAATTTGTCTGGAGTGGTAGAAAGAAACGTGCGACTTAAACGATAGGATCCGTTGTGGATTTATATAACTATCATTTTATGTAGGAATGAAATGCTTTTGGCTCGACATTTTCATTAAAACCTCCCTTTTTTTTGTCTTGAAATATTATTAGTCCATGATAGAGCTCGAGTAAAAAGTATTAATTTACTTCTCGTTAGACCAAAGTCCTTTGGTTGTAATTACGCCAATAAATATTGCATTTAACTAGTGTTTTTTTCCTTAAAATAATACAAGTGACTCCAACCACCGCAAATTATTTGTTTAACCAAACCAATTTCTAAAAGGCAATCAGTAGTAGCCTTGACCAAATCCACGTGCTACGATGTCTCTGTGCATGTGACTCTACGTAATTTTTATATCTTGCACGTAATACGAATTTTTGCTAGATACTCTTTACACGAATACTTGTTTTCTTTATTGAGGAATTTTAACAAAGTAGTTTAGAGCCTAATTAGTGTATTGGTCAAAATCTAACCGTCAGACACTATTATTATTTTAAGTGGCGATTTTGAAAATTAAAATAAAACTAATCTCGTTCCGACTGTCCTTAAATTGGAAAAACTCCTTCCATTTTTATTATATCCCTTCCCGGGACGTAGTAAAATAAGCGGGTAAGTAAAAAGAAGGTGTGACAGGTAGTTCCCTCATACAAGGTTAAGCAAGATACGTACCTCAACGAAGCTAGATCGATACTCTAAAATGGCCTTCTCGCATTAAACAACCCCCAGACGGCCCAAAATCTAGCCAAAATATTTCATAACACAATTAAAACTCATAGAAAATAATTCCGGATAATAAAACTTCGACTTTCAATTTACACTAAAAAGTCAACCGAAAGTCAACCCTAGACCCACACCTCGAAACTCGACAAAATTTTCACGAAATTCGAACACCCATTCTGATATGAGTCCAACCATATAAAATTCATCATATTTCGATATCGAGTCACCTTTCAAATCTTTATTTTACATTTTAGAATGGCTTTACAATTTTCTCAATTTCTTCCATTTGATTCACTAATAAACGATGAAAATACTCATGGAATCACAAACACTTACCCAATTCAAACTCATGAAAGACTTGTCGCGCCCCCTTTTTCCTCGGGGAGTCCGAGTTTCAACACTTTTGGGACAACTCCTTTCCTTTTGGGAGTAGGGTATGGAATTTGAAGAGTCGTCACCTAACGAATTAAGGTGTGTTAGGGCACCTAGACACATAACTCGTAAACTAGTTTACATCACCAAAGATTTTGGTTAAGGACTAGAAATTACCTTGAGGGAAAGGTGTTAGGCACCCCATGAGGTCCACAACGGTGGGTCCGGACCAAACTTAATTTAAGCGAATTAGTCTTATAATCAGATAAACAAACATGCATTGCTTTAAAAAATAGGGAGTAAATGGGTCCTAGGTTTTTAGCCTATATGATCACTTATGTGCAATACTTAGTAATCGTCCCCAAATCGGGGTGCTACACACAGCATTGGAGCACATGTCATCATATCCTTTACTACCCAATTACCCTCCCCTTAGTTATTATCTAAGCGTTCTAATAGCATTGAATACATACATACGCGTGCATTACCCGTCCCTTTCCTAGGGCCCTGAAAGTGCTTAGGACCTCTATTTAAGATGGTTCTACACTTACTTATGGTGCTTAAAAGGAAAAAACTAGGCGTCAAACAAGACAGGTAGGACTGACATATAAGGAACAGTTAAAGGGGCTCACATTTACCTCCACAAATAACCAAACAATTGCACGCCTCAAATGAATAGTTTTAAACGATTTAAAGTCCGATAGCAAGATATCTTGATTAGTACAAAATATGCAGCAGTTTCATTAAGGCGAGACAATAAATATCTAATCAGTTTGCCTACTGATTTTATTACTTTCTGAACCTGGGCAGTTTATAAGTAGTCAAACAAATACAGTTTTGGCAACTTCAACGTGTTAATTATCCTACATGCTTGCCTAGGCGATAACCGGCAAGATCCTATAGGTATGATATCTAAACGTATTATAAACCTGTGACTAGTGTAAACAGACAGATGTTATCCATTAAGACCCTATATGACATGTTGTCTACGTGTTGAAAATGATCACAAGCATTACAAAACTGATTTTACATGTTTATCTATATGAAGCATGATATCTAAGTGTTGAATATGTTTTTATACTAATCCCTTATAGGCATGACGATTAAGCTATGAAACTGATTTTATATATTTTTTCATATTGGCATGATATCTACGAGAAAAAAGGTGTCAATCAATTGCCAAGTGAGTGCAATAAAATATCCCATAAACATGATTTCTAATACACACACAGAGGTTTTGAAAACATGATTATTGGGCCGTGACAATTCTCTACCTTTACAAGATAGGGACAAAGCTGCCCTCCTCGACCCCACTTATGAGATTATGCTGGATTTGTTGTTATATAATTAACATCTATAATGTAATATTTCTTTTGCCGCATATTTAAATTGTGACTTCATTTCAACTACATTTTAAATGACAGCTATATTCTGAACTACAGCCTTAAAAGTGGCTACCTGGTATCATTTTTACGCATACTCACCACAGAAATGTTATAAAAGCAAAAAGATAAACTACATATGTATTATTTGCGTGAAAATAGCATGAGTTAGCCAGTTTTCGAATTGGTAATTGAAAAATAACCAACGCATGTAAAGTCATGAAAAAATAGCCCCTATTTTACTGTAAGACGAAAAGTTCTAGCATAATATATTGGAGATTAGAGCACCTGTGCATTCACTTCCAGCATATTATGTTGGAATTCCAACAGACGGAAAGTTCCAGCATAATGAATTTTGAACAGTATCCTTACATGAAAAGTAACTAAATTTCGATTACATTTGAAACTTTAACTATTTTTTGATTAACACTTCTAGATTTGACTATTTTTGAATTTCACCTATTATATGCTCATATGACTTTTTCGGGCTAGTCTTTAAATTCATCCATGTTAGTAGGTGGCTAATTTCACCTTTAAAATTGATTTGTAAATTACAATTTTCAGCGACAAATTTAGCCTACCAGGCTAAGAGGGACAGATATAAATAGTGACCTAAGAAAAAGTCGTTTGAGCAAAGCACCTTCTCTTTCTCCCTCTGTCATTAATTCGATTCTAAACTGGGTTTGACTCTTAATTTATTCCTGGAAAAGAACCAAATCATATGTAATGGACTTATAACCATTTACTTGCGATGAGAAATGTGCTCTCAATATATTCCAGACCATATACGTGTGCTTTTAAGCTATATTTACAGAGAAGCCATTATGCCAACAGAGCAACACTCACAAATTGGACATGAATCTTGATACCAATAACGTTAAACTTCACTAATACCAACATCAAATCATTATTTACAAACAGGACATGAATATTAATACTGATAAGAATATCATCACTAACACCAGCATCAAAGTGTGAGACTGCACATTCCATGGCGTTTATGCACTAAAACCCCTGTGGAGGGAACTCCAAGTATTGGACGGGACGCTGGGACAAGCTTGTGCTGATGCCTCCACCATCTGCACCATCTCAATTCCATCGTTACAGATATTGGCGATGGATCGCATGTGTTTCATTCCATATTGGGATAACGATCCACAATGTTTCTCAAATGTTCTTACCTGCACATAGGATAAATTAGTTTGATTTCCGAGGCATAAAGCAACAGAAAATTGACTATGTCCCATGCATACAGCCGAGCTACGATGATGAAATAAGCTTTTCCTCCCTATTTGTTCCAAATCTCAAAAAATTAAGCAACTCTATGATATTGCAGCTTTTGCACTTACGAAGGATTTCAGGCAGGTCCAGTCATCAACGAGAGGTTGACCTACAGGCCGAACACGCTTCAACACCTCAGGACCTTTTTGAATTCCAAACAGAAGCTTACCAACAAGAGCCATGCTGTTGTCTAGGTGCATTCTGTGTGACATAGCTTCAGTGAATTGTTTCTGAGCTTCAACTTTCCGAGCAGAGCCTTCAGGAGCCTTGCGGAACTGCCAGAATTGGGAGGGAAAAACATAAAAATCAACAATAAAGCATTTCACTTCAAGGCACAAAGGCTACTCAGCAGTCAGCTCAGCATGGATTTAGGCACCAACTTTCGGTAATGCAGCAAGTTAATTGAAAAACACATAAACCCCAAGAATAAAATCTTTTTCTTTGACTAAAATCTTACTCTAAACTGCATCTCGATCATGTAATATTACTTAGTATCTCCAAACCAATCAGTCTATCCTCAATGTCAATAGAAGGAATCTTTCAGTTTCCATCAATTAAAAGACAAAAAGGAATCCTTCAGTTTCCATCAATTAGAAGACAAAAAGGAATCTTTCAGCAACTTAATCTCAGAAATGTGAGCCCCCAAATGGAAATGATTGTATAATATTTAAACAGCAGAATACTATCGCATATCCTCTCATTTGGCTCTAGAATTCTATAAAGCAACCAGGTTTATTTTCAAATGCCTGAGCTGTGCCTTGTCAAAAATTTATCTCATTGCAGCTTAGCACACCACCTTGGTACACCATCAATAGATTTCCCGGATTAGACTAGGCCAAGAGCTAAATAATTGGGCAGACCGGATTAGACTAGGACAAGAGCCAAATAATTGGGCAGACTGCCCAAGGGAAGGCAAAGACTATCTTTTTATTGTGAAGGTGGTCTCAGGGCGACCGGGGCCAGCTTGCACGCATCTTGACTATTCTACTGGAAATCTGCTACCTCGTACCAGCTCAGGTACCAGTTTACTCTGCCCACTAAGGCTTAGGAAGATGGGAAGACAGCACCTACTTTTTTTCTGCCTTAGCTGGAATTTGAACCTGAGAAATCAATGACTATTGAAGTTTTTAAATCATTTATAAAAAATAACAATGCTCCGTTGATCCTTTTTACAATGTTTGACTAATCACGAGTTTAAGATGTTAAATTGACATGTGAAATATTAGTGGCAGTGGAAGAACTTATTAAATTAATAATTGAAAAATTAGATAGAAAGCATGGGATCAAACATTACCACTAAGATAATGAATGATAAAATAGTTTGGTGGAGAGAAAGTAGGATCAAAGTTTTTTTTTTTCATGAGGAAAAAAGTAGCAATGAAGTTTAAATTTGGAATTTAAATGAATTTGAACTCTTGAAAGGAGTGAAAGTTGTATAGATTATGTCACTAGTGAAATTGCGTTCAAACAATTTGGGATATTGCAAAAGGAAGAATGTCATATAAATAGGCTAGAATCTTTTCGAAAGCAACTAAACCACCTTAATCTGGTTATATAACAAGGTACTCGGGGTGTCGCCCATGGAGCGAAGATACTCTTTTAAGAGGAGATAGTGTTAACTAATGTGCTTCAAGACTCAAACGCTTTATTTCCTGCTGGTTTATAGCTATTTGATATCTTTGCTTCTTATGTGCAATTGCAAACTTATTATCCTCAAAACTCAGGAATCTCTAAGTTCTACCAAAAACACGAAAACTGTCGGAGCATACCTTGTCCCAGAAATGCAAAAGATCTGCATCACGCTGGTTGACAGCCTTTGATGATGCCCACAAGGAATTATCATCTACATAGGTGTAGTTATCATTTGCAGGATTTGTACCCATATACATGAACAGAGAATCCATACTCAGTTGTAGATCACCAAATTGCAAGACATGGGAACCATAAGCAGAATTTCCATTAGCAGTTCTCTGTTTGACCTGCAAAAATCCAGCAATAGAGACATAACTACAAAAAATAATTTAAATGGCATCATAATAAATCATAGAGAGAAACTACGTCATCTGATAGTTAGTCGCCCCTTTCTTCTTCTCACATTTAATAACTGTAAAACAACTGCTTCAGCATCCTAAATTCCTTATAATGTTACTATTTTTACTTTCTAGACTAGAACATCAGCTAGATGACCTAATTGTCAATGTTCCCAAGAACTTACCAGGTGATACTGCTGCCTCAAATTTTCAGTCCGCAAATTGTGCATTTCACTGCTCACAAATAGATATACAAAATGAGTCAGCAGCTAAGTGTTGGGTTAATAAGATCATTCATAAGCAGAACCGTAACTCTTTAAACTTAAAATCCCGAGCATAATGTAAAATCCAAATTTGAAAAGATAAGTAACGGAAACAGAAGCAGGTCCCTCCTTGCATTGGCAAGTCACGACTCACATGCACGTAATTCAGTTAGCTGTTGGCACATTGGGATATAAGAATGGTTCAACATCTAAGACTTGAGGAATAATAAATCAAGAGATCTCAAGAATTTAAGACAATGCCAGGAGAAAAAGGACAAGCACCACCCTCATAGTCATTAAAGCATAAAACAACTAAAACTCAACATCATCCAGCTCTTGACATTGGTAATTACAGAAATGGTTGTCAAAGTTCAGAAAGCTGCATATACCTGTCCTCCATCCAGGAAACAGCATACAAGTCACCCAGGCAGGTCTCATATCCAGGAGGAAGACTAGGATAGTCCCCAGGACAATAGGTGCCCCAGCTGCTCTCTACAGCATTTGATGCTGTTGTGGCATAAATATTTAGACCTTTAGGAAGAAGACCCTCAAAGATACTTCCGGACTCACAAGCTTCAATGTACAGTACCTGGTAATAGTAAACAGAAGAAGAAAATCAAAAAATAAGGAAAAATGAGAAAGGGACTTCACAAATATAAAGAATTGCATTGAATATCGCAGCTCACCAAGCTTTTATATGTCCCAGAGGCATGTTTCTTTTTCAACACGTCAATCAGATCACTTGCATAGAGATAAGGATTGGTAGGCATCCCTAGTATACAGTATAGCAGACATGAAAGTGATTATAATGTATCCAACCCATAATCCAATAAACCAAATTTATGACAATATAAGTGACTGGCAGAAAGCATGCAACAACACCCAAGAGTGTCGCCTAGTGGTCAAGGAAGTGGGTGAGAACCATGAGGTCTCAAGTTCGAATACCAGTGGAGACAAAAACACTAGATGATTTCTTCCATCTGTCCAAGCCTTGGTGGATAGAATTACCTGGCACTTGTTGCTGATGAGAGGTGAAAGGTATCCATGGAATTAGTCGAGGTGCGCGCAAGCTAATGCGTACACCACGATTATAAAATGAAAAAAAGAAAGTAAGCATGCAACAAACGGGACACTCTACCTAATGCCTTATATCTGTTAAAAATCATGTCCAATAAGATACCATTTCTTATTGATCCACACAAATACTAGAATTACAGACAAAGGTGCTCACTTCATCCACTAATTCCATGAATATGAATGGAACAGACACTACAAAGAGACAAGTTAGATAGAGATTATGTTTAAGCTTTGTACTGGTGATTTCATCCACTATAGATGTTTGTATTACAAAAATCAGAGATGTATTTGCCAATTAGGATGGAAGTGGAAAGGTGAAGTTTGTGAAACTGGAACCAAAAGCATTTGGTTTTCTCAGAGATACTTTGCCTGATTCTTTTAGTTAGGGGAGAGGTTGCACTAGGGGATGATTACCACAAGTTTATTGGTAATCAATCGGCAAACTGAACTCAAAGCAGATTCAACATATAAGAACCGGAGACAACATTAAACAAAGATTATTGGCCTTCCTAACTATAACAGACATCATCTGCTTGTCAAACAGTAGAAAGCAGTGGTCATTCATATTCAATAGACAGAAAGGTCTTGAATTGAAGGCTTAGAGGCAAGCCTTAATATAAGGTGATCAAATGTAAAAACGCAAGATATAGAAAGCAAAGCAAAAGCCCAATGAGAGATAAATAAGCTACTTACCAAGCACCCCAGGGCCACCATGATCACTATAGAATACGAAAATATGATCATTTGGACCACTATCCACCACCTTTCCACTACCTCCAGTAAGAGCAGTTTTGTTACCAAGGAGAACAGCCAAAAAGTTGTCCACATTAACATTATCTCCAGTATAATCCTGCCTCAAAGAATAGCACATGAGACAAGAGTATGATTTAGGTATATACCAAAACATGACAGAAAAACAACTACCTTAGGGACTCCTTTGTAGACATCCTCGCCAGCAGGACTATTAATGATAACTCCTTGTCTTGGGTTCTCTTCATTATAAGCAATGTCATCATACATGAACACGATAATATTCTCATCTTTGAGACCACCTTTTCTCAACAGCTGATACGCGTGGCATACATCAGCCTGATATGAACGTCAAGGTTGACAAGGCTTATTAGTAAACACATGAAAAGGAACTATGAAGACACTCCGCATTGTTACAGTTAGGAGCAGGTTTATTCCATTTCCTACAGTCCCAAATCTCATTTATCAAAAAAGAAGGAAAATGCTGTATTAGCAAAACTCTTTACAAACTGATTCCCCCCCCCCCCACCCTAAAGTTGTCTTCATGGGATGAGTTTCACAGGCTTTACAAGCTACCAAATGTATTTCTGGTAAAACTGCAGTGCAACAGAAAGGCTTCGTTTGTCAATTGTACCACGGACGAATGAGGACTTAAAATAAGAAAAGGATCACATTCAAACTATCAAATTATCTATACACCATAATCTGGCTCTCTAAATTTCTTCAGTGGGCATGACAACATTCATATGAAAGCGGTCACTCATACAAAGTGCTTGAGAATGAGACAAAAAGAAGAAAATCAACTGAGGAAATTTCTCTGTTGTGGTAGTCAATAGTAATGACCTGTCCAGGGGCATACTAATCTTAGATTAGTAATCATGAATCTCAGCTTTTCCAAGTATTACACTGAATCAAAATAATTCTCACATTTCATAACTTTTAATTTTAACAAGTGAGTGTAACCAAAGTCCAAATTTTAACAATTTTAGTATAACCTTTTACTAGGTTCCCCAACTCTCCCTAATTCACATCCAATGAAAAACCTAGAGCTTGTGAACAAAATATTTATACAATCAGTTCGCTTTATAAGGTAATTACAGATAAATTTATGACAAACATTAACAGAGGACCTGGTAGAAATGGTAATAAACCAACTATCACAGGTTAAAATTCACAGATAGTGTAAAAAGTTCATTGCACTGTTGCAGTGTAATAGTATAACTTGAATCCTATATGAAAAAGCATCAGAGTACACGTTTCTAGCTGGCTAGCTCATTCAACCAAACAAAAGTTAAACAAAAACATCAATACAGATTTACTGAAAATTTTCCTCCGTATTTTAACCAAAATAAGCAAACCATCTATGTACATATTATTTAAAACAAAAGGTACTACCCACATCCAGATATTATAAACAACAAAATAAAATAGATCAGAAGGAAAACAAACTCGTGCACATCAGAAAAGTAAAAAATTTCAAAGGAAAATAAAAAGCATTTTCTAAAGGCCAAATAGTCATAACAGTAACCTGATGTCTATAATTCCAATAACCATTTGATCCGGCAAGAAGGACGGCCCATCTGGTTCCGACAGAGTCATCGGCTTCATCAAAGAATCTGGAAGCTTCCGACGGAAGTTTCAAAACATTACGTCCGTCAGCGGCGGCGATGACGGAGAGCACGACAAGGAAGAAAATTCCGGCAACGTATGAAATCATTATCAATTAAATTAGCAATTAAAAAGGGATATCCTAAAGGTTCTGTTATTTATAGCAAGTAATTACAGATAACATCCACAGTTCACTTCAATTAGAATATTCAGTGGATTTGACGTGGACGGCTGGGATTGATTGAAAGGAGCTTTCGTGTTTTCTTATTATAATCATCATGTCTTTTTGGTGGGTCCTCTGACAAATATTTTAAAGCCAGAGAGTTGGTGAAGGACAAATACTGAAGAAGTTTCGTCGGTAGAGACAGACAAACTTTTGCATTTTCCTATTTTAGTTTTTTCTTAGAACATCTCTCCATCTTCAATTTTTTTTTTGTCCATTAAAGGCTCTATAGTTCTTTTCATTCACAAGTATAATACTTAGCTTGTTTGGTCACTCCTCTCCAAATTAAAAGTTTTTTTCTCAAAAAGTATTTTTTCCAAAATTAAATTATTTGGCAAGATTTTAGAAGAAACAAGTGTTTTTGAACAGAAGCAAAAAGTAATTTTTTTTTTTAAGAAGAAGCACTATTTTTTAAAAGTATATTTAAAAAAAAATATACTTAGAAATATTTTTTAAAAGCTTGACAAATATTAATTGCTGCTTAGAAGTAATTTCCAAATTATCAAACACAAACGGTTTCTCACCAAAATTATTTTTGAAAAAAATTGTGATAGGCCTTGTCCCTCGTAAAAAATATAGTGAAATAACCTTCCCTATTCTTTCCCCGAACCCTGCTACTAAAAAGGATGTTCACTTTTTAAAATATCCTATATTAGGCGGGGAGCTATGACCCTCTTTAGATCATTCCGTAATATTCCAGTGGTTGCCGCAAGGAATGACGTCATAGCTTCTACAAAAGTAATAACAATCAAAGCTGTAGGTGGGTATTCAAATAAAGGGGAGCACCTTGCTATCATGAAAACACCGGTTGTTACCCTGGGGATTGGATCAAAAACAATTGTTGAATGAGGCGAGGGATGAATCGAAAAAAAAATCTTTATTGGTTATACCTCCTATTTTTTATGAAGAGAATAAAACTTGTACGGGTCGAAATTCGACCATATAATAATCAACAATAAGTAACGGTTAATGGACGGCATGACTTCCCTTAACCAAAGTCATTTGAATGCCAGATTAAGATGATTAGTGAGACTATGACCTATTCATTTATGACATAGATAGTCTCTTAACACGGGCCACACCATTAACACTCACCAGGCATATTTTATTTCTATAAATACGAAGAAGAAAGATGAAAAGGGGTTCATCTCATTCTCCATGGGGGCTCTAAAAGAAACTGAGCAAAACAAGGAGGGAGAATCAAAAAGAAATACAGAAATATGGAAGATCAAAAAGAATATGATTGTAAGGCTCTGAACCTCCCTATAGAGAGGAAGACCACCCTATTATCATCAATAAGATCATCCATAGTTTCTGTTATTAGAAGAACTACTCTTAATTACTGCTTCCGTTATTTGATTCTTGATTTATTACGTCTTGTTATGATTGGCCCTTTTGTGTTCCTAAAGTAACCGATAACATTTGGAGCCAAACAATTTGGCATTGTCTGTGGGGATTTCCTAGCAAGATCGCGTAGCTCTTCCTGAAATAAAAAGCAAAGGGGAAATGTCGGAAAACGAGAAAACAACCCAATCAGAGCAAGCCTGCTCCCCCTCACCCACACACTTGGAAAATCAGGCCATACGCCTTCGCCATTTAATTCAACAATAGTTGAACTCGGATTCGGGATACGCGCCCTCGACTCCAAATAATCAACAAAGTTCAACAATAGTTGAACTGGGACTCAGGTCATGCACCTTCGCCAATTAATTCAACAATAGTTGAACTCGGATTCGGGCTACGCGCTCTCGACTCCAAATAATTAACAAAGTTCAACAATAGTTGAACTGGGACTTAGGCCATGCGCCTTCACCAGTTAATTCAACAATAGTTGAACTCGGATTCGGGCTACGCGCCCTCGACTCCAAATAATCAACAAAGTTCAACAATAGTTGAACTAGGACTCAGGCCATGCGCCTTCGCCAGTTAATTTAACAATAGTTGAACTCAGATTCGGGCTACGCGCCCTCGACTCCAAATAATCAACAAAGTTCAATAATAGTTGAACTAGGACTCAGGCCATGCGTCTTTGCCAATTAATTCAACAATAGTTGAACTTGGATTCGGGCTACGCGCTCTCGACTCCAAATAATCAACAAAGTTCAATAATAGTTGAACTGGGACTTAGGCCATGCGCCTTCGCTAGTTAATTCAACCACGGTTGAACTCGGACTCGGGCTACGCGCCCTCGACTCCAAATAATTAACAAAGTTCAACAATAGTTGAATTGGGACTCAGGCCATGCGCCTTCGCCAGTTAATTCAACCATAGTTGAACTCGGATTCGGGCTACGCGCCCTCGACTCCAAATAATCAACAAAGTTCAACCATAGTTGATATGGGACTTAGGCCATTCGCCTTCGCCAGTTAATTCAACAATAATTGAACTCGGATACGGGCTACGCGCCCTCGACTCCAAATAATCAACAAAGTTCAACAATAGTTGAATTGGGACTCAGGCCATGTGCCTTCACCAGTTATTTCAACCACGGTTGAACTCGGATTTGGGCTACACGCCCTCGACTTCGAATAATCAACAAAGTGTAACAATAGTTAAACTAGGACTCAGGCCATGCGCCTTCGCTAGTTAATTCAACCACGGTTGAACTCGAACTCGGGCTATGCGCCCTTGACTCCAACTAATCAACAAAGTTCAATAATAGTTGATCTGGGACTCAGGCCATGTGCCTTCGCCTGTTAATTCAACCACGGTTGAACTCGGACTCGGGCTACACACCCTCGACCCCAAGTAATCAACAAAGTTCAATAATAGTTGAACTGGGACTCAGGCCATGCGCCTTCGCCAACTGATTCAACCACGGTTGAACTCGGACTCGGGATATGCGCCCTCGACCCCAAGTAATCAACAAAGTTCAACACTAGTTGAACTGGGACTCAAGTCATGCGTCTTCACCAACTGATTCTACCACGGTTGAACTCGGACTCGGGCTACGCGCCATCGACTCCAACTAATCAAGAAAGTTCAACAATAACTGAACTGGGACTCAAGCCATGCGCCTTTGCCAACAAGCTGCTAATTAAATTGAGACACATGGCAAGCACCCTCGTCGGCCAAGTAAGTACGTTCAACTCCAACTAAAACTAGAGACATGTAAAATTCGGCACCGGCCGAACCACCAGGTCGCGGCTTTCAACCTCACGACAAATAGCACGACCACGCCCAAAATAGGACTAAGGCTAAACAGTACCGACCCCGAAGGGGCGGCTTGACTCGACCACCCAAGTCGCGAGGGGACCGACCGCCAATGTCCAAAAAATTGGTACTCCTGCCAGAATAAAAAAATCAAAACCAAATTGCCCCCCCCCCAAACACAAGCAAACATTAAACAAATGACGAAAGGAGAATTCCCCCTTGTTCATAAAATAATCAGGGGCTACGCCCGCTTACATCCGTCCAAGTACCGCCTAGAAAAAAGAAAAACAACAACGAACAAAACAAAAAAAACAACAACAAAACAGCATCAGCCACGAAAAAGAGAAAGAAACTACTTTTCTCACTCAGCACCATCTGCACCACCGCCTGCTCCATCCACATCGTCACCCACACCACTTGCAGCCCCCACGCCGTTTCCAGCTCCCCCCAAACTCCTGCCAGCACCATCGTCAATCCCAGGCATTGCGGTATTGAAACCACACTCCATACGGGCCTCTCGTACCCTTTGGCGTGCCCCATCGAAAGTAGCTTCGGATACGATGCCGGCCTCATATAAGTTCTTATATACGTCCCGCTGGGTCTCAGCATAAACCCAAATATCGCGAGACTGGCCTGAAAAAGTGGACTGCTCCTGAAGACGCCTATTCTCTTCTTCCAAGATCGCGATCTGCCCCACCGCATCTTGAGCACCCCGCTCTAGGACCCAAATCCGCTTTTCAAGGCTACCCTCTTTGAAGGCAACAACAGCTCTCACCAACGACAACTAGGATTCGTTGGCGCGGATAATCCCCTGCAACTCGTCAACCCGGGCCGAGGCGTCAGCCAACCGACGCTTTAAAGCCACCACCTCCCCTTCCCGTACGGCAACCTTCCCACTCCACTCTGAGGTGACTTCCGTAACCTTGGTCAAACACAAACGCTCACACTCAATTGAGGCCCTCCTTATGGCCTCGAGCTCATCATCCTTCTGACGCAATTGATCCTCTAAAGCCCTTATACGACCAAGCACGTGGTTCGCCTGAAGTTCCCTCCTCGTCAACTCTTCAACTAAAGCCCGATTACGGGGGTCATTCCTCATATGCACGCTTATCTCTCTGCACTTGTCTCGATAGTGATGACACTTGTCGAGCATCCACAAAAATACCCTCTACCGAACGCTGGCTGGATGGAGACTCTCCACCTGCAACAAAAAAACCTGTAAAACAAGAGACAATGGTTCAGGCAGGAAATGAAAACAGGGCAAAGGGAAAGCAAACAAGCCTCCATCTCTGGCCTCCATCTCTGAGCACATACCCTCATTCCCATCACGGCCACTTAGTTCATGAGACCGGTGTCTGTAACCTCCCTCAACGACTCATTCTTTATTGCAGAACACAACTGCCCAAACTAATTCACCAAGCTCGAGTCCAGCAGTAGTAGATTCTCATCCGTAGGGACATCAATAAGGTGCGGCCTCCCCTCCGGGTGGATATCCGCACTTGTAACACCCTTAAGAAACATGCGGACATCCTCAGAATCCAAATTCGAGTCGAATTCAGACCCATCCCCTGCCGTCACCACCTCTGCCGAAGGGGTACTCGACCCGCCAATATCCATGATCACTCGGGAAACCTCCCCTATCTCGACCATGTGGGTCGAGGACTGGGCCGTTGGGGCAGCACTTCCTTCTCGATTTGTGCGGGCCTGAACATCATTCTCCCTCGACTTGTCCTCAGGAGTATGCGCCACGGTCGTACCCTCTCCCGCCTCCAAAGGAGGAGAATCCACATTTATTATAGCAGGAGGAACAGGCACGACCGCCACAGAAGGAGCCGGGGTGAAAGCAACCATACGTCTAGTCAAAGGCCTATATTCCTCGTCACACAAAGATGAACCGTCTCGAGGGCGAACAGTCCCCGACGGCCCTTCATCACAAAATAAAGGACGAGAAGGAGAAGGAGCCGTAGATGATTCAACTGACGCAGCCCGCAGTACACGGTATGGCGCCAGTGCCGCAAAGAATCTAGCAATCATGTCGGGCCGTTGAAAGGCTAGTTGAGGAGCTCTGCCATGACTCACTCTCCTTATAACAGAAAGACGAGGTCAACCCAAAAAGCTACTAACATCTAAACTTAGCGAGTCGGAAGAACAAACTTCTTACCTACGGTTTGCCCCCGGCCGTACTTCTCCCAGAAGGTCGCCTACGTGCGAATCCCCTCGGTGTGAGGAACTACGGCTTCGAGCCATCCACGCAGCCCAGCAAATAAAGCCGGTGGCGACCTCTCGGCTATAAAAGTAACGACAAGGCAATGTTAACTTAAACACAATAAAATAGGAAATAAAGGAATAAAAATTGTCGTTCGATAAGGATAACTCACGTCTATGATTCCAGACCTCTGGGAACCCCGGAGAGGACACCACCAAATGCTCTCAAACGGACGATGCTCAACCTCATCGTCCAACGCAGCCGTCAGCCCCCTCGACCCGCATGGGCTCACCTGAAGCATGGTCCCCCGCACTCGTTAAGGAGCGTACAGGGCGAGCACGTGCTGCAGCGTGACCGTCTTGCCGGCCAACTCCCCATATTTCAAAAACATCGCTAGGAGTTTGTCGAGAGAGGGGGTGAGCTATCCCGGACACACTTTGTAGTAACGGCAGAAGTCCACCACCAAATTAGGAAGCGGGATCCTAAACTCCAGTCTGAAGGGGTACGCGTAAAAAATACAGTACCCTGTGTGATCAGTATGAACCCTCTCCTCATGACGAGCAAGAATAATATCGGCGTGAGTAGGCACAAACCCATGTTCTGTAGTTGGGTCATGCCAACCTCCCCTATCAGTGGGGTCTCATCCACGGGGTCCTACCCTCCATCGACGGTGAAATCTATCACCAGACCTCCAACTATAGAAATATTTCGTCTACCAATGGGACCCCCTCAGCCTCAATCTGCCCCTCTTCTCCCTGCACCGGAGATGGCCCCTCAACCACTGGGGGATTGACCGGCAGACCAACCGGAAGAACTCCACGAGAAGAAGAACCGGCCATTGCTTTGTTGTTAGGAGAATAGAATAGAATGCCGAATTTGATAGAAAATGATAAAGCTTATCGCGAAAGAGAAAAGACTATGAATTCACCGAAGGCAAGAGCTCTAGAATCTCACAAATAAACAGCAGAATATCAAGAATCAGATATCCCAAACCACCTTTATAGGAAACAAAAATAATTTCGGGAAAACCGATAGATGTCATTAACTGCACATCCAACCGTCAAAAAATGGTTCAACTCTACTAAAACAGGCACCGCCACGATCAACGTCTTAAATTTCCCACACGACTACAGTCATCACCTCGCCAACCAGAATAAACAAACAATCTTATCAATAAGAGCGGAATGAACCCTGCGTCTTTAACGCTCTAAACAAGCCATGTACACTGTACTCGCACACACTGCATATGGACTACCTCCCGTCGCCGATAACGCCCGTACGACCAAAAGTAAATTCTCAAAACATCTCGATACTAGTAATAATCGTCTGCTCCTCACCCGAAAACTATCTACAATACAATCACTAAAGTCCGCTCATCAAGTTCGAATTCATGACGACCCTGATAAGCGGAGGGACTAACTGTACGGGTCGAAATTCGATCATATAATAATCGACAATAAGTAACGGTTAATGGACGGCATGACTTGTCTTAACCAAAGTCATTTGAATGCTCGATTAAGATGATTAGTGAGGCTATGGCCTATTCACTTATGCGAGAGATAGTCTCTTAACGTGGGTCAGGCCATTAACACTCGCTAGGCATGTTTTATTTCTATAAATACGAAGAAGAAAGATGAAAAGGGGGTTCCTCTCCTTCCCCATGGGGGCTTTAAAAGAAACTGAGCAAAACAAGGAGGGAGAATCAGAAAGAAATACAGAAAGATGGAAGATCAAAAAGAATATGATTGTAAGGCTCTGAACCTCCCTATAGGGAAGCAGACCACCCTATTATCATCAATAAAGATCATCCATATGTTTTGTTATTAGAAGAACTACTCTTAATTACCGCTTCCCTTATTTGATTCTTGATTTATTACGATTTGCTATGATTGACCCTCCATCTAAATATATTGTTTTGTGTTCCTAAAGTAACCGATAACATTTGGAGCCAAACAAAACTTTTTCTTGGATCAGAAGTTTTCGAGCTTCGCCAAACAGGCTATTAAAATCGAAACCACTAATTAAGAGTATGTACTGTAAAGCTGAACCACAACAAGAAGCACCATTCTCGCAAAAAGAAAGAATAAGCTCAACAAAGTTAAGATAATATTTGGTTGATGTTGATAAACGAGTATTTAAAGTTAAAGTTGAAAAGACATTTGCAATTAGTAATTATGTTTAGATATGAATTTCACTTGAAAAACAAAAGAATCGGAAGTTTTTGTGATTGAAAACTATATTTCACTTGAAATACTCATCAAACTAGCTAGTTTTCAGCTTAACTTCATTATTTTGAGTTGAAGTTGGAATAAATGGACATAATTATAAAACAAACATTGATTTGCAAATAATATTTCATTGTTGCTGAAGTTGAAACAATTGGAAAACATCCTAATTAAATTCTGTAGATCAGAAGCCTAAATATTTTGGGGCAAGCAGAAGTAGAGGTTCCAATGCACTGGGAGCAAATTTCCTAGCAAAAAGAAAACACATTGATGTATTTCTGTCATTGTAAGAACATATATCTCCTTCCAGCATTCTCTTCATAAGCTCTTCTGTAATATCTGTTTTTCCAAACATAACAGGATGAGCGCCGCCCCTAGACCAATCGACCCACGTTATACTTCTATTCGCCAAGAGATTAGGTGCTCGAATTGTCAAAATGGTCGCGAAGTAATGCTCGTCAGCATAACATGCTGGCTTGCAAAACTCCGCGAACTTAGGATAGAATTTTGTGTCTTCAACTATGTAAAGTGCAAGCTTTCTATTAACCTCAAACCATTGTGACCCTTTGCGCCATTGTGTAATGTTAACCTCAGGTTCCATATTGTTGTTATATCGACCTCTTCCATGTGGTCCGGGATCATCAAATGCATTAACAAAGCTATAGTTTGATCTCACTATATAGTTGTAAATGACAGTGAAATTGTAGAGAGGTATGCATGACTCAGAAAGCAGAACAAACCACTCATTAGAGATATCAAGTAATGCATTCGCGAGAAGTCTTCTCTCAGCATCAGTGATAGTTATTTCCCCCCATTCTGCCACCTTCAGGACAAACATCATAAGATTATCAATGGAGAGTTTTTAAAAATAGCCAGATTTACAACTCGTTGTTTAAAAATAGCTCAATTTCAAAAGTTATCGAAATTTAGCCATTTTTTATGTAAAGATAAATTTGAGCGAAAATACCTGTTCAAAACCTAGAAAATACTCTAGTACATTATGCTTGAGTTTCAGCATAAGTATACTTGAACTCCAGCATATTATACTAGAGTTTCAGGATAGTATGCTAGAACTCGAACATAATATACTGGAGTTCCAACAAGTATAATGGTTCAGTATAATTTACTGGAGTTTGGAGCACCAGTGCTCCAGTTTCGAGTATATTATATTGGAGGTAGTAAAGTATACCGGTCCAGCATAATATGCTGGAGTTCATGTACCGAACTCCAATATATTATGCTGGAATCTATTGCAGTAAAACGGTGACTATTTTTCATTGACTTAACAAACACTTGCTATTTTTGATTGACTAGTCCGAAAACCGAATATATTGTGCTATTTATACCAATGACTAGGCCAATCTTTTATTTATGCAGATATCAGCGATAATAGAATGCAGATCATTTCCCATCAAAAGGCAATCAAGAACAACAAAATATGAAAATGTGGAAGCCAACATCACAGATGCAGCGTAAGAGGATAAAGGAAAAGAAAGAAGAATATCAGGCAATTCTAACACCATAATCAACAAATTATGTTCACATATTTTAAATCCATTCTCTTTTTTTGAGATGATTAGTGTAACAAATCCTAACCATATACTGAATAGCACATCATGCACTATTTTTTCATATTCGTGCAATATCAATCACATTCGATGTAACCTTTTACACAGTTTGACATCTTTCTTTTGGGCTCCTTCTCCTGTTGATCTTATGCGTTGATTTACTGGAAAAAGAAATAGAAATTGAAATTGAAATTTCTAGATAATATCATGTCGTTTTCGTGAATTTCTGAAGCATCAGCTTGTTTCAAACTTCCAACAACTACCTAGGTCAATACGAAATAAAACATGAAAGCTACCAACATATCACAACAAATGAACAAAGCAGAAGAGAGCAATAAAGCTCCAAAAGAGAGATTGCTTAACACATGCTATATACACCGGCCACAGTTTAGGGCAATTACACTTTTTGAACCTGCCCCCACACACAAAATGCCAGAAAAAATAGTCAAACTCACATGAATTCTGGATAAATTGTCCAACTCGGCTTTTGGATGATTTTGGTTGGTGTAATAACAAAAAAATTTACTTGAAGGGGAGGGTGTGATTCGGTGGTCGGTGATTATGATTTGAATATGAAGCTTTCATGTAGGAGAAAGAAGAAGATGTAGTTGAAAATGGCCGAGAATTGGAGTTGTTGGTGGACTATTGTGTGTGTATGGTGGAGAAAAAAGAGTAAGTAAAAGAAATTAAAATTTTTAAAGATTTTTTTTTAATAATATAGGACCCACAAATCCACATGTCATATAATAAAGATCAAACATGTGACATGGCATTCAGGTTAGAGCGATTCACAAACATGCTCAACAGAAAGTCTTTATTACCAGTGTTCAAGCAAAATGCGTACACAGGGAGGGTCAATCATCATAGTCCTAGAGTTTTTCATAATGCATACATCAGTCCTAGATTAAAAAAAGGGTCCTCTTAACAGGTTAGTCCAACATTAAACTTTGATTAGGAAAATGTTGATGTTTTACAAACTGAGTTTCCAGGCATAAAGGAGATCATTTGCAGCATTCACACACACAAAAAAAGAGGCAAATTAATTGATTTTTAGTCATTAAGGATACATGACTAGATCTGGTCTTTTCGTGCTTTGACACATTCCCTTTTTTGATCGGTTAGAAGAACCCGTTTGGCTTAACTGATTTAGAGTAGCTGATAAGCATTAAGTGCTGAAAAATACTTATAAGTGCTGAACCTGATTTAAAAAATAAGCAGTTACGTGTTTGGATAAAAGTGATAAAATTAATAATAAGCAGCTGAAGAACTGGGTATACGAAGAGTTTTGTTCTAAAAAAAATATTTAAAGGATAGAATAGTAAATATTTTGGTCAAATCTAAAATGCATATAAGCTGAAATTTGATAAGTTGGGGGAGGCCAACTTATGTTTATGGCTTATTTTTGACTTATAAACACTTTTAATTTTATCAAACGCGTAGATAAGTCAAAAAATGCTTATAAGCCGCACAATAGCCCACCAACAACGTCAAACCTCCTGTCCACATATAAGACTCAAAACAACGAGACAATGAGAAAATGTACAAGTTATAAGAATTAGATAAGCAACATATACAGAATCAGCACAAAATCTGCATCATCAATATACCTGGCTTGGAATCTGCCTCTTGTAGAAAACTGAAGAGGGTGGATAATCAGCTCGAAATGGTGGCAACGAATGAATATAAATCGAATAAAGTCTCTCTTGTCCTTTAAAAAATCTCTCCCAAAGAGGCGCAAGTGGCAATTGCCCTTTGGTCAAGAACATGAATGCAATCTTAGGAACCCTCTTAAATTGATACTCCTTTATTCGCGACGCCAAAGAAGCCCTCCTGAACAATTCTTTATCACTCATGGTATGTAACAAGTTAATCGATTCTTCGTTTTTATAACAAGGCTGCAAACTAGTATTTATTGATGCAGGAACTAAGCTTTGAAATCCAAAATGCTTCATCATATAAATACTAGCAAGAGGAAAAGTGAAACACAAAAACAAGAACAGCATAAGTAACTGCAGCAGCCATTGTCGCAAAATCCTACCTTGGTTTACCCTACCTACAACTAAAGGATCTTTAGTCTCCTCCATTGGACCAAATCTCAATTACACCTATTGTTATGGTTTGAGAGCTGTATAAAAAAGGCATATATTTATGGTGTTTGCGCTAAACTATGTTAAATTTACCATGGTTAAGTGATAAAGTAGGCCGCCCGAATATAATCAATCACTAACCATGTAACATGAAGATTCTAATAAGATTGCAGCAATCTAGCATGAGATATTTCCTTTTTGAGGATCCTGTTGTCAAGAATAAAGAGTAATATAATTTACCACCGTAATTGCTGAATTACCGTTTCAAGAACCTGAAGATAGCATAGCGGTAAAAAGAGTAATCGTCGAAAATGAAATGTTAAATTAGATTAATTTGCAATCTTCCGCTCAAGAAAGTTTTGCAATAAACCATCAAAAAAAGAGCTTTCTTGTTACATTAAGATCTTTTTAATAGTAACCAATTTTTAAACTTTCTTCTGCCAAAACTCTTGGACAATTTTTTGAGGAACATAATTCTTGAAATCTATAACATTTCTCAATGTAATTATCTGAATTTTTGGAAATTAAATGGTGAATTCCACTGTTGATTAGGTTTTTAGCTAGGTCGCCTCAAAAATTGGTCGTTTGGTATAAATACTCCTAGATTAATTTATGCATAGGTAAGAACTGTAATGCATGTATTATGCAGAGACTGCAATACAATAGCAACTCAGAGAGTTAGGTAGAAAAAAATTACTAGTAGTTTAGAAGACCTTAAGGGTATTTTGTCACCTTAAATTTTTTTTTTTTTTAATTTTTTTCACTTTCAGTTGATTGACCGAATATGGAATTTGGGAAGAAGAAGAATCTTACTATGGCTAAGCTAAAGGTAAAAAATGAAATTGAGACGGGCAGTTACTTCATCACAATTTTTAACAACAAAAGCTCTCTCAAATATTTGAGATGTTTGACCTTTGACATCTTAGAGCAAAATCAAACATATAACCAACAAATCAAGACACAATTTATGTCAAACAGTATCATTTTTTCTTAGTTATTCGTTTTCGTACAGTATTATCAGGGGCGGAGCTAGCCCTTCAGATACGGGTTCGGCCGAAACCAATAACTTTTGACCAAACCCTGTATTTGTCTTAATAAATTATTGAATTATACACAAATTATTAATTTAGAACTCATTAAATTAAAAAAATTAGAATATTGAACGTATAAGTTTCAAATCCTCGCTCCACCTCTGAGTATTAATACATATATTTTATAAATTTTTCAAGCGTGCATACACTCCTAGTTGTGTGGTCGTATCTTGTGGGTGTAGGCATGAGTTGTCCCAGCTGGTTGAGACTGATACCGGATATGGATTTAGAATTGGGTTTCTTGAAAATGAATGGAAGGTGAGAATTTTGGCTATAAGGCTTATCGGTGTTGGTAGAAAGGCTAATTTACAGTTGACATGGTTTCGTCGGGCTTATGTGGATTGGGATGATGTGAGATCGCTCGCGGATGCAAATAAGATAAAGGTTTTTAATTCATAAGCTCCAAATGAGCAGCTAGGTCAATACATCTTCAGAATACATAAATGAGGAGGGTGACCGAAAGTGCAAAATAGAAACTTTAACATATTATCTGTAATTAATTAAACTCTTATTTAGAGAACTATTGGTGTCTATCTATCAATTCCAAAAATCTGCAACCACTTAGCAGTCCATTCTAATTAACGTATGAGTACTACTCTCCAAGCCTTCTGTACGAGTCTCAACAACTACTCAATTTATGAATCATATCAGTACTTCCCACTGAAAATCTTCCTTGTCCTCAAGAAAGGAAGACCGGAAATCAGACTCTTAAAGAATTTAGCATTGTCCATTGTATAGCGGCAACATGAGAGTAGCAATGACCATAATGACTCTAGAATTTTGCTAATAGTAATTGTAGGGTATATCTATTGAATTTGGCAAATCAATTTGTCTCACATCGGTAGGTAGAAGATTTTTGGTTGGAATTTTCCCTATAAAAGAAGGCCTAATGTTTAGGATTTATACACACCTCTCGTTTGCCTTCTTATCTTCTTAAGGCATTTGTATCTTCTCTCTTTAGTATTATTTCACTTGTATTTTGGAGTGGAATATAATATTGGTTGTGTCCGAGGAGTAGACAAAATTAGCCGAACCTCGTAAATTCTGGTGTTCCTTTTATTGTTGTTTTATTGTCTTATTTATTTTTTGGTGGCTGCCATAATTTTTGGTATAGTAGTTGTGACTCATTCACACTATATACATTTGGCTTCCGCAACAATTGCTATCAGAGCCAAGGTATTGTCTCGGTATTCTCTGTGGTTGCAGCATAGTCTGATCTTCCACATCAGAAAAGATTTATCTTGGTACCCGAGTCAAGGTTCTGTCTTAGTATGCTCTGTGGTTGCAGCTTAGTTTGATCTTCCACATCAGAAAGGAAATAATCTTGATTTGTGTCGTCAGCTATTAAATAATATTTGTGTCAAAAATGGGAGATAATAAACAAGAAGAATCTACATCAAGTGTCAGCAATACGTCATCATTGGCATCTTCGCTTATGAAAAGAATTGTGTCAAATGCGAAATTTGCGGTAGAAATTTTTGACGGGTCCAGGCATTTTGGGATGTGGCAGGCGAGGTTCTAGATGTCCTTTTTCAACAAGGGTAGATCTTGCCATTGAAGAAAAGAGACCAGATGCTATTGGAGAAGAAGATTGGAGAATTATCAACCGTGTTGCTTGCAGTACCATTCGATCCTACCTTGCTAGAGAGCAAAAATATCCATACACAAATGAAACTTCTGCAAGTAAATTATGGAAAGCACTGGAGGATAAATTTTTGAAGAAAAACAGTCAAAATAAATTGTGCATAAAAAGAGACTGTTTCACTTCACCTATGTTCCTGGTACCACGATGAATGAACATATCAGCAGTTTCAATAAGTTGGTCACGAATTTGCAAAATATGGAATACAACTTATGATGATGGTGACTTGGCCTTGATGTTGTTGGCGTCACTTCTTACTTCCAAGGCCTGGTTGCTCTTCACCGTAGGTCTACCCGAGCTCCCATGATCGGTGGTCTAGAGGATAAAGACCATGGATGGATGAGCCAGTTTGTTTGAATTTGGACGACTAACTTTATCACCGAAGAATTCTTACCGTTCCCTGAGAAATGGATCTCCACATGTAATCACTCTCTTCGAGCTATCTTTTTCCTTCATATGAGGCCGGACTCACAATGATTTCTTCCCATATTTTGTTTGTAGCGAATTGTTGGTTTCCTATTGAGGTTTCGGACTTAGCTGAGTGGTCTCGCAAACTGGCAGCATGCTGGACTCATGATAGACACCAGTGATGAGATCTTTTCAAAAGGGAGGTGGGAGGTAAATTATCATGGTAGGTGTCTGGCGTTCCCTTCCCACTCTTCTCTTTTCATTTTTGGGGGAAGCCTCCCCTTTGCTAATCTGATCGACTTCCCTACTGCAGGTGCCGGGAGTTCATTCGAGGAAAGATTACCGGTTCAAGAATTGAAGAGTGCTGCAAAAGGAAAGATGTTCTGTGGTGTGTGGAGGCTTGCGGTGAGGCATCTTCTCCGCAGCGGCTAAGAGGAAATGATTCGGTCAGTCGGCCAGCTTCCTATGCACGGTAAAAGAAAATGAGTTCGTTTCTTTAAGGTGTGGGGTGGATCAAAGCCACACACGGTAGACCCTCTTGGAGAAATTAGTATTCCATTTTTTTGGCTCAGATTTCCTTCCTATCTCTTTCTCTATCTTCGCTGGTCTTTGAAGCATTGTTGTTTCAGTTGAAGAGTAAGGCGGAAGAGCTGGAACAATTCTGGGGCTAGGTTGGTGCCGCCAACCGCGAACTTACTAAGCTGCGAGCGCGCGTTAGCGCTCATTTAAAGGCCAAAGAGAGACCTCTGGCTGCGATATCCATTATTGAGGCACAAGTTTAGGTTGCTCATACGAATGACTCCACTCGAGCGAAGATGATTGCAAGGCTGTCATCCGAGCTATCGAGGGCAAAAATCGAGGTAGCGAACGTCTGGGCCGAGGTTGTAATAAATAACACTCAGGCGGAGCAAAAGATGGTGGCTTATTCAAATAGTGTCGATGTTGTTAGGGCCAAGCTGAAGAAGGCCCTTGATCGTGCAGGCAATAGCATGGAGCTTGAGAGATGTAAATCCCGAAGGGAGACCCTCGAGGAGATTCACGCTAGAGGCTTCGATCTCTCGGAAGAGATCAGACATACCGAGGAAGCGGAGTTTGATGCTAAGTTTCTAGTATCTGATGATAAGGAGGAGGCCGATGGGCCATAGCTGCCAAATGGGAAATAAGGGGGAACGAACACTCCCTACCTTCTTTGCTGTGTATATACATATATAGGTCCCACCATATGATGCAGGCCGAGATTGTGCCCTGTTATTGATATGTAATAATAAGAAGAGAGAGAGCTGTAATTTAGGCTTGCATTTTTTGATTACCATCAGGTTGAGTCTCCGAGTCAGGATCCTGACTCGAACTTATCTTTCCCTCGAGCCCGTTTGGATTGGCGATAATGATCTTCACTCTTTACCCTTGGGCATTTGGTATTTTTTGGGTCCCGTCTCCAAGTCGCATTTCAATTCAAGCTGTAAGTGTCCCTTTGATCTTTACGGAGGTTCCGGTTGAAGAAAACGACATTGATGTCACACTCTTGGGAGTATAATGTTTTTTGGGTCCAGTCTCCAAGTCGTGTTGCGACTCGAGCTGTAATCAACCCTTAAATCTCATTTGAGTTCTCCGCTGGCGACGGTGGACTTTATGTTGCTTGATCATTGGGACCTTTTACTATGAGGCCTAGAGGCATACTTAGCCGGTACAATGGCACTTACATTGTTTGGTCATGGAGACCTTATGATGTGAGGACCGAAAGCTTTGCTTAGCCGGCGACAATGGCACTCACGCTGTTTGGTCGCAGGGACCTTTTAATGTAAGGCCCGGAGGCTTTGCTTAGGTTAACTATTTTGGATGTAGTCTTCTATTTGGGTTACGATTCGAGCTTCTTTAATCCTCAAGTTGTCAATTTTCAAGCAGAAGACAAATGGCTCTTACGTTGAGGCCCGGAGGCTTTTTGTAGGCTTTGTTTTATCTCGTTAAGGACTTATTGATTATTTTGCCTGACCCGTCATCGATTCTAAAAGAACCTCAATTTCAAGTTGTAGTTGGCGATATTTTGAGCACCTCGGAAGGATCATAGCTCATAGGTCGAGTAGATCGACGCTTTTGCGATTTTGGAGCAGATGTGGTCGGGACTCATATTTTGCTTGTCAAGGAAGCGTGTGTTTAACCGGTTCTTTCAGAAGTAGATTCGGAGGATTTTGACAACCATGTGTCCCCGAGTCGCATTTTCTGGGCTGTAACAACCATTTTGACCGTAGTCATGTGTGTTTGGCCAGGTCCATTTTTTATCCAAAGAAGTAGTTTTAGGCATCTACATCGAGGGTATGCCCTTTAGGGATTCTTACAAATGCGATGTATCGCCTAAACTATGGTATTGTTCATGCATGTTCAGGTCTTACAGCTTGCCATGCCTGTTGAGGTCTTACCGTATATGCATAATAGATATAGTTTTGCTAAGGCTGCCCGTTAGGGTGTTACATTTTTAGATTTTCTAGTGCATGGTGATTGGCGACAGCCCCCGAGTCATCGAGTTTGCTTGAAGATAGCTTCTCGCGAGCTTGGAGTTATTTTTCGGGGGCTTGGTGAGCCCGGAGTTCCGACCTTGGGGTCGTGCAAGTTTTCGAATTGTTCATGTTGAGTCTCCAAGTATATCGGATCAGTTGGTTGAATATTACCTTTTGTAGACTTGGAGCCATATCGCGAGGGCTTTGTGAGCCAGAATCCTTGACCCTAGGGTCGTGGGATACTGAATTGTTTAAGTCTCTGAGTGTTTCAGGAAGCATTTGATGGAGAGGTTTTTTGTTGAGGATAAGCCGAAATATTTTTCTTCGAGGCATTGTATGCGTAAAATATTCTTTATTTCTTGGCAAAAGTATAAGTTGTAAATACATGTTTTCTTGTTGTTGTGAGTCTGGTCTACATCGGTGTGACTTCCCTGATTATCTGATATGCTTGTATGATCTCATATTGGAAAATTTTAGGGGAGGGAGAGGATTATGAACTCATCGGGTCCCTTCCCCGGGGATATGCAGTTCTGCTAATAATCATGTCGTCGGAACCATCTTCCTGTTAGAAACCTAGTCGAGGAAAGAATGCCGGACCGGGCCCCATGGTGGCTGTGGATCCTCAAATGGGATCCAGAACTACTGAATGCCTCAGTTTGCTGCCAACGTACATATTAGCACCAAGAAAGGAAAGGAAATGATAAAATGAGCTACATTTCCGGGAGTAAGCCCCACGGCAGTCGTCCTCCTTGTCTGTCCATGCCTGGCCGAGGACGCGCTTGTCCTTACCTTTTGGCCTCATTTGAGGATAAGGCCCGTCATGGGCATATGGCAAGGTATCTCCTTCTGTCGCCTGTAGCTATATGCTTTAGCCTTGCGTCTGTCACAGGGTTTTACACCTTTGGAGGAGCACGATCGAAAATGCATCCCAAGTGATATATTCGTCATTTTATGTACAAAGCGTACTGTGTCGCTCGACATGTTAGACTGAGCTTGGGAAGGCCACGCAAGGGGAACGATTTGGTCGTTGTGGAAATCGCCATTAGGAATATGTGAGAGGTCCGGCCCGAGAGTATCGTTGGGCCGAATCAGACTATTGGCTTTGGCCCAATATAGTCGGTATAATTTTTACTGATACACCTGTACTCATAAATTTATATTTTATATGAAATGAGTCGAATGGAAGAAGGGATTACCAATATGCAAATGTGATGCCGAGGTGGAATCTCGGCGTCTTTTTCCTCTAGTGAGAGAGTGTCCTTGGGGAATATTTCCTTGAACCATCCCTTTCTGGTGATGGGCACTTGCATTCCACGTTCTTCAGATCTTCGCGAGATAGTGTCATCCTTAACAGTTGTGAAGATATGCTGCAGTTTACTAGCTCTTTTTTGTTCGATTTCATCCCGTCAGTGAAGCTAGATCTGGGTTCACTCGCTTGGCGATACTTTGTGGTGACCTTTGTTGAATGTCGTAGTTGCTCATCTTCTGGGTTTGTAACTTCGAGCGTCTCACGATCCCCATGGTGGGCCATGGTCTCCCTGAAGAGTCTTAAGTTGAATAGATACGAGCCACCTAGAGTCAGCTTCGCATATGGTGACCACTATGCTTAGAACTGCACCGTTGAAGTTAAGCTTCCATTAGGCGAGGTTTCCTTGCCGGTTGCGTCTTGTTGAATCTGGTACCCTTGGAAGTTTCTCGAATGTGTTGTCCTTGGGATACTGCCTTGTTATCGCGAGATGCGTTATGCCTCGAGTCGTCTCTTCCGTTTGTGTGTGTGAATGATGGCTCCATTCATTCAGTGTCAGCTTCTTTGTTGGGAATCTACTCGAATACATTGATTCTGGGGAGGTTTTTCAAGGGTCGTCCACGGCTCTAACTTGGGTCTGGTGTTAGTTGCTGCCTTGCTAGTATCTGACCAAGCCTCAACTGGATATTTGACCAAGCTTCACTTGGACTTCTCTAGAGTCATTGGGTATCTTTATTTGGGTTTTGGGTGAAGGTCTGTGCTGCCCCACTATTCGGGACATGGAGCGATCTCGTTTGTCATGCCGGGGAGTGGGGTGCGGCTTCCCATGATACTTTATTCCTTCTTCTCCCGGCTTTTGGTGCATTGGTCCCTTTTCGCATTATGTTGAAGGCGTTGGCGTGTGCTTCCATGGATCGCACTAGTACGATGAGTGGGTCCCCTGTATTAGATGTCGAACAATGGAGCTGCGTCATGTTTTCTTTCGGTGGAATTTCTTCAAATCTCCTTATTGGGATGGGCCCTAGTTCTCCATTTTGGAGGTCGACATTCCTGGACGGGAGTGCGCAAGTGGTGATGCGCCCGTGAGGACTTGGTGTCCTGTCACGCATGGGAAATTTTGTCGTTTCTGACTTTCGGGAAATGAGTCCCAAGATCGTATCTTCGGGAGACGGTTGTTGTAGAAGTCTCTGTCACGCCCCAAATCGGGGAACATGACCGGCGCTTGACCGGGTTGCCCCAATCAAGCGGACCTGGGTGCCTTTCATTCCCACGCGTTACCCCTGTATTGATTGTTTCCCATTAACCAACTATCTTACTAACCATGAATGATTTCACATTAAACAAATAAAACCATACGAGTGATTCATTAACAAGTTGGCAGTTTTTACAACGCCCGACATAACATAATATATACATAAGTCTGGAGTCCCACAGTTTACATGTCTACAGAGCCTCTAGGATACAAAAGGGAAATACAATACTTGCCGGTAACAAGGCTCCGGCTATACCTTACAAAACCAAAATGAAATCTTAACAAAAGTGGCATGAACCACACAGGGCCCCGAGGAAGAAAGGGGCTCACCAAAACGGGCAGTGGAAGGAGAAGGATACTACTGCCGATGAGCTGAAGTGCCTGCTACTGATCCACCTACAATCATAACACGAATGTAGCGTCCCCGGCAAAAGGGACGTCGGTACACTTGAATTGTACTGGTATGTATGGACAAACTTTGTCCCAAGTAAACTCAAGCCATTAAATTACATCAACAATTAAGACAGCCAATAGATTACATCAAGAAATCAATTAAGCTAACTAACCATGTTTCCAACCTTTTACTCATTTCAGATAAGCCTCAACACAAGCACGTTTAAAGTCCACAAATAGAACAACAACCAATCAACCACATAAATTGCAAGTAGTCAAACATAGGGGCAATCAGTGCCCCCCAGGTTGCAAACTCTCCTGCTGTCTCCTTTCACAATTTCACATTAATGATTTTGTATCAATTTTCAATAGCGATTTCGATCACTTTCCACCCTTATTGCCCCTGACCACCCTTATTACCTCGGCCACCCTTATCACCCCAACCCACACCTTATTTCCCACGTTGCGGCGCGCAACACGACCCCGCCTTACAGTTGAAAACACAACAATTTCAAACAGCAGATAAGATACTACACACAATTTCAACAAGTTCAAATAAGCAACTTACACATTGGTTCATGTTCTCAATTACTTCTCAAGCCAATATCAAAACCAAGTTACAAGTATTCCAAAATCGAGAATGCCCACATAATCATGTTCAACCATTTACCACAATTAAGGTGTTTCAAATTCCTTCCACAATAAGCCAAATATGCCATCACAATGGTTGGTCCCAATTCTTTACCAATCTCGATTACCTTTTTATCTTTCAATTCATATTTCATACCATACCACACGTAGTTCAACATCAATCGAATGCTCAACAAGGAAATCAAAGAATTACGTACAATTTCTCAATTTGACACATGCCAAAACAATTCGCACACATTTGGGCGATTTTACAAGAATCAAAATTAGCCATACATACCTGGTGATGAGTTTTCTTCCGTTAACTTCCTACTTTATGCTTACCCAAGCTATCTTACTCTTCCCAACCTTGTTCTTGAAGACTCTTACTTCTACTCACTTCTTTTTACTAAAAATCAAGTTCAATAATCATGCATGAGCGTAAAATTCCATTTTCAAAAGCTATTATATGCAACCCTCTCTTTACTCAATTTAAAACCGAAAATCAAATAAAATAGTTAGGGTTTTTACCTTGAAAAGATTGGGGAAGTTGAATCCTTGCCCTAGGATCCCTTGGAATTAAGTGGTTGGAACAATCTTTGAAGATGAAGAACTTCTCTCTCTAAAAACCCTCTCTTCTCTCTCTAATTTTGGGTAAGATGATATGATAAAATGGAAGTGAAAGGCATTATATTAAAGAAGAGATCGGGTCAAAATGTTACAAAATCTGGGCCGGGGTCAGATTATGCGGTGCACTATGCGACCGCAGAATCAACATGCGGTCCGTATAGTGACCGCAGAATTGCCCCAAATTTACACAGGTTCTGTTAAGGAATGCGGCCAGAATGCGGTCCGCATGCGTGATATGCGGTCGCAAAATGCACCGCAGATTCATTATGCGATCGCATATCGACCGCATTTTTGACATGATTTTTGGGAAGCCTTCTGGTAAGCTTTGCGGCAAGAATGCGGTCCGCATAACAGGTTTGCGGTCGCATTCTTGACCGCATATTTGACACTTTTCTGGAAAACTTTATTCTCTACATTTTTGACACTTAAATCACTACCAAGGGTCCGAACCGCGGCTCGCAAGCTCGCGGCGAAGAACTCTATGCATTCCTAACACATTATTCGGACCATGACACCACAGCTACTAGGTTTTATGCACAAAAATTTTACGGGGCCTTACATCCTCCCCCCCTTAAGATCATTCGTCCTCGAATGAGGACTTTGAAAATAAATTGGTTTTGAAAGACATGATATGCAAGCTATCAAAATTTTGACTAACTCTTATATTTTAGAAAAATTTCGCGAGAGTTTCCTTTGTATTATGGACATATCCACCTGTCAGAGGGCCCCCGAAACACATTACCAAACAACAATACACAAATACAACACTTTCCACAACTGGTATACACTTTCTTACCTCAACGAATGCACATGTTCTATAACATTGTTACAATTGCACATAATGAGTTCTTACCTTGTTTAACCATCTTAATACACTATGTACACACAAACAAACCATTACCAATCTACACTTACTATTAGTTGTTTATTTAACATATGAATCTTTCTAAGGCTTCCATTTATCAAGAAAGGCTCAAATGACCCAATGTGACAACACATTAAATTCATTACAAAATGAAGGAGACTTTACTAATACTAAGAGAGAAACAACTTGAACAAGATGACAGTTACTAGGAGTAGAAGGGTCACCTAATTTCTTCTAGGCTTGATCAAACAAATGGGGGTACTTTTCCTTCATCTCTTTTTCTGCTTCCCATGTGGCCTCCTCAACTTGTTGACTTCGCCACAATACTTTAACAGAGGCAACTTCCTTATTTCTCAACTTACGGACTTGCCTATCAAGAATGGCAACTGGAACTTCTTCATATGACAAATCTTCATTAACCTCTATAGCCTCGACCGGCATGATGGTGGATGGATCTCCAATCACTTTCTTCAACATGGACACATGGAATACCGGATGCACTGATGACATCTCAGGAGGCAACTCTAGCCTATAAGCAACTTGACCAATCCTTTGAACGATCCGATATGGCCCGTCATACCTAGGACTCAATTTCCCTTTCTTTCCGAATCGCATGACTCCCTTCATAGGAGATACCCTCAAGAACACCCAATCATCGACTTGAAACTCCAAATCCCTTCGACGAACGTCCGCATAGGACTTTTGACGACTCTGTGCTGTTTTCATTCTCTCCTGAATAACCTTGACCTTTTCCATAGCTTCGTACACCATATCTGGCCCTAGCAATTCCGCTTCACCTACCTCAAACCACCCGATTGGCGACCTACACCTTCTTCCGTACAATGCCTCAAACGGGGCCATTTGAATGCTAGCCTGATAACTGTTATTGTAAGCAAATTCTATCAGTGGCAAATGTTCATCCCAATTACCTTTGAAGTCTAAGACACAAGCCCGCAACATATCTTCAAGCGTCTGAATGGTCGGCCTGACCATCGGTCTGTGGATGGAAAGCTGTGCCGAGATTCACCTGAGTTCCCAAACCTTGCTGAAACTTCTTCCAAAAGTTAGCGGTGAACTGAGCCCCGCGATCTGAGATGATAGAAAGTGGAGTACCATGAAGCCTTACTATCTCCTTGATGTACAATCTTGCATATTGCTCCGCAGTATCAGTGGACTTGACAGGCAAGAAGTGAGCTGATTTGGTGAGTCGATCTACTATCACCCATATTGAATCGAACTTACGCTGAGTGCGAGGTAACCCCACCACAAAATCCATATTGATCATCTCCCATTTCCACCTTGGTATTTCTATAAGCCGAGTTAATCCACCGGGCCGTTGATGCTCGGCCTTCACTTGTTGACAGTTCGGACATTTAGCTACAAAGCTTGCCACATCCCTTTTCATTCCGTTCCACCAATAAATCTCCTTGAGATCGTGATACATTTTCGTTGAACCAGGGTGCACAGGAATACCTGGAAGTATGAGCCTCTGCCATCACTCTTTCCCGAAGCTCGTCCATATTCGGAACACATAGCCTATCTTGACACCGCAACACACCATCTTTGCTGCTGAGTACAAATGCTGAGGTCTTGTTATTCATGACTGCTTCCTTCACCCGAACCAATGCTGGATCCATGAACTGTTTTTCCTTGATTTCCGCGACCAATGATGATTCTGCTCCATTATGCACCAAGATATCCCCCTCGTCTGACGCCGAGATACGAACCCCCAAACTGGCTAATTGGTAAACCTCCCGAGCCAGGGGTCTCCGATCCACACCCAAATGAGCCAAACTACCCATGGATTTTCGACTAAGAGCGTCGGCTACCACATTTGCCTTCCCTGGATGGTACAATATGTCCATATCATAGTCCTCGAGTAATTCTAACCACCGCCGCTGTCTCAGATTCAGCTCTTTCTGCTTGAACAAATACTGGAGGCTCTTGTGGTCCGAAAACACATCTACATGTACCCCATAAAGATAGTGTCGCCATATTTTCAAGGCAAACACAACAACTGCAAGCTCCAAATCATGCGTCGGATAATTCTTCTCATGGTTCTTGAGTTGCCTGGAAGCATAAGCTATGACCTTCCCATTCTGCATCAATACACACCCCAAACCGACTCTGGAGGCATCACAATAAACTACGAATCCCTCTGTACCTTCTGGCAAGGCCAATACTGGTGCCGAGGTCAATCTTGACTTCAATTCTTGGAAACTTTTCTCACATGCTTCGGACCACTGGAACTTAACTGCTTTCTGCGTCAACTTAGTCAATGGGGAGGCGAGGGTTGAGAATCCCTCTACAAACCTCCGATAGTACCCTGCCAGACCCAAAAAGCTACGAATCTCCGTTGGGGTCGTGGGTCTAGGCCAATCTTTCACTGCCGCAATCTTCTGAGGATCCACCCGAATCCCCTCACTGGAAATAACATGCCCTAGAAAGGCTATGGACTCCAACCAAAACTCACATTTTGAGAACTTGGCATACAATTGATGTTGAAGAAGGGTCTGCAATGTTTCTCTGAGGTGAATGGCATGATCTTCCCTACTTCGAGAGTAGATGAGGATATCGTCAATGAATACAATTACAAAGGAATCTAAGAATGGCTTGAAAACCCGATTCATAAGGTCCATGAAAGCTGCTGGGGCGTTGGTTAGCCCAAAAGACATAACCAAAAAGCTCGAAGTGACCATAACGAGTTCTGAAAGCGGTCTTAGGAATATCCTGCTCCCTGATCTTCAACTGGTGGTACCCGGACCGTAAATCAATCTTTGAGAAGAACTTCGCTCCCTGCAATTGGTCAAATAGATCATCCACTCGAGGCAAAGGATATTTATTCTTGATGGTGACTTTGTTGAGCTGCCGATAATCAATACACATTCGAAGTGACCCATCCTTCTTTCTGACAAAGAGAACCGGAGCACCCTATGGCGACACACTCGGTCGTATGAACCCTTTCTCTAATAAATCCCTCAACTGCTCCTTTAACTCCCTTAACTCTGCTGGCGCCATTCTGTAAGGTGGAATGGATATTGGCTGAGTATCTGGCAATACATCAATTCCGAAATCAATCTCCCTATCCGGCGGGATGCCTGGAAGTTCATCTGGAAATACTTCAGGAAATTCATTCACAATCGGCACGGACTCGAGGGTAGGCACCTCTGAGGTGGTATTCGTCACCCGAACCAAATGATAGATACACCCCTTCTTAATCATCTTCGAAGCCTTAAGGTAGGAAATAAACCTACCCCTTGGCACTACACAATTTCCTCTCCATTCAATAACTGGCTCGTTAGGGAACTCGGGCCTCATAACTCTCGTCCGACAGTCAAGTTTGGCAAAGTATGAGTAGAGCCAATCCATCCCCATAATTACATCAAAATCAATCATCCCAAGCTCAATAAGATCGGCTGTGGTAACACGACCACTCACCGTGACAACACAATTTCTATAGACTCGTGAGGCTGAAATAGAATCACCAACCGGAGTCGACACAGAGAACGGCTCATGAAGCTGTTCGGGTTCTATCCCAAAACTTGAAGCAATGAATGGAGTAACATAAGACAAGGAGGACCCCGGATCAATAAGGGCATAGCAATCAATAGTCTGAACAGACAGGATACCTGTAACAACATCTGGAGAAGCCTCGGCATTCTGGCGGCCACTCAATGCATAGAATCGGCTAGGCCCACCCCTACCCTGAGCTCCACCCCTAGCTGCACCACGCCCTGCTGCTGCTGGAGTACGCGCTGATGATGTAGCAGCTGAAGAACCGGATGACTGAGCAGATCCCCTACCTATACCCTGACGGGGTGCACGACAGTCTCGCTGAATGTGACCTCTCACCCCGCACCCGAAGCACACCGGAAGGTCAAGGTAGCAAGTCTCTGTATGAAATCTCCCACACTTGGGGCATGTAGGTCTCCCCTGCTGCTGGGATCTCACCCCAGGACGACCAGACTGACGAGACCTCCTGCTGTCTGAACCGGGTCTCGAGTAACTGCCCTGCTGATGACTGTGCACGGATGGCGGTGCACTCGCGGAGGACTGAGCATATGACTGGGATGGCCCTGATGACCCTCTCCCTGGAAGTGATCTCCCTGAATGACCCATTGACCGGGCCCTGCTGCTACTTTCTCTTTCTGCACGAATCTTCAATTTCCTGGCCTCCGTGGCCTGAGCAAACCCCACGATCCTCCCATAGTTCATATCTGAGTGCAAAGCTGCCGTGGTGGCCTCATTCACTACCAAAGAGCTAAGGCCCTGAACGAACCGTCGAACTCGGGCATCCATGGCCGACACTAAATGAGGGGCGTACTTGGACAGCCTTACGAACTCCATATGATACTCCCAAACACTCATACTGCCCTGTTTGAGGACCTCGAACTCCGTGGCACGGGCTGCCATCACCTCGGCAGGCAAGAAGTGGTCCATAAATGCATCTACAAACTCATCCCATCCGGCCGGAGGGCTCCCTTCTTCACGGGAATCCTCCCACATTTCGAACCATGAACGTGCCGCTCCCTTCAGCCTGTAAGAGGCCAACTCTACCCCCTCTATATCTGTAGCCTTCATCACTCCGAGGGTCTTGTATATCTCATCAAGGAAATCCTGTGGGTCAGCCTCTGGATCGGTGCCTGAGAATTCTGGAGGGGCTAACCGCAAGAACTGATGGACTCTGGAGCCGGAGGAATCTCCCTGTCCGCTGGAGGATGCAGGGGCATCATGGGATCTCTGGGCCTGGGCGGCCACTAACCGTGTTAACATATGAATGGCTCCCCTAAGATCTTCATTAGAGATACCAGAGCCCGAAGCGGGAACTGTATCTGAGTCAGGAACACCGGCAGGAGGAATGGTGGCATCCTCTGCCGCAGCTGGAATAGGGACACTTGGGTTTTGAACATGTGGGTCAGGCAAATTCGGGACTGGTGGGTCATTCTCTCCCACGACATCGGGTACATGATTAACAGCCGCACTTGGGCCGGCATTGGCCCTAAGGCCGAGTCTAGTCTTCTTCTTAGGCGCCATATTCTAAAAATTTGGGAACACGGTGCTAATTAGACACAAATATTTCCACATTGCACTTTACCGCACGATATAGATTAACAAAGAAATAGGTAAATTCCTAAATGCTCGTGTAGCCCCCTACTTATATGATGTGGTCGACAACACACCTATAAGAAGGGCACTACTAGACACGGCTCCGAGACATCCTAGGACACTTTAAAAACCATAGGCTCTGATACCAAGTTTGTCACGCCCCAAATCGGGGAACATGACCGGCGCCTGACCGGGTTGCCCCAATCAAGCGGACCTGGGTGCCTTTCATTCCCACGCGTTACCCCTGTATTGATTGTTTCCCATTAACCAACTATCTTACTAACCATGAATGATTTCACATTAAACAAATAAAACCATACGAGTGATTCATTAACAAGTTGGCAGTTTTTACAACGCCCGACATAACATAATATATACATAAGTCTGGAGTCCCACAGTTTACATGTCTACAGAGCCTCTAGGATACAAAAAGGAAATACAATACTTGCCGGTAACAAGGCTCCGTCTATACCTTACAAAACCAAAATGAAATCTTAATAAAAGTGGCATGAACCACACAGGGCCCCGAGGAAGAAAGGGGCTCACCAAAACGGGCAGCGGGAAGGAGAAGGATACTACTGCCGATGAGTTGAAGTGCCTGCTACCGATCCACCTACAATCATAACACGAATGTAGCGTCCCCGGCAAAAAGGGACGTCAGTACACTTGAATTGTACTGGTATGTATGGACAAACTTTGTCCCAAGTAAACTCAAGCCGTTAAACAAGAATCACAATGTTAAGACAACCAATAGATTACATCAAGAAATCAATTAAGCTAACTAACCATGTTTCCAACCTTTTACTCATTTCAGATAAGCCTCAACACAAACACGTTTAAAGTCCACAAATAGAACAACAACCAATCAACCACATAAATTGCAAGTAGTCAAACATAGGGGCAATCAGTGCCCCCCAGGTTGCAAACTCTCCTGCTGTCTCCTTTCACAATTTCATATTAATGATTTTGTATCAATTTTCAATAGCGATTTCGATCGCTTTCCACCCTTATTGCCCCCGACCACCCTTATTACCTCGGCCACCCTTATCACCCCAACCCACACCTTATTTCCCCACGTTGCGGCGCGCAACACGACCCCGCCTTACAGTTGAAAACACAACAATTTCAAACAACAGATAAGATACTACACACAATTTCAACAAGTTCAAATAAGCAACTTACACATTGGTTCATGTTCTCAATTACTTCTCAAGCCAATATCAAAACCAAGTTACAAGTATTCCAAAATCGAGAATGCCCACATATTCATGTTCAACCATTTACCACAATTAAGGTGTTTCAAATTCCTTCCACAATAAGCCAAATATGCCATCACAATGGTTGTTCCCAATTCTTTACCAATCTCGATTACCTTTTTATCTTTCAATTCGTATTTCATACCACACCACACGTAGTTCAACATCAATCGAATGCTCAACAAGGAAATCAAAGAATTACGTACAATTTATCAATTTGACACATGCCAAAACAATTCGCACACATTTGGGCGATTTTACAAGAATCAAAATTAGCCATACATACCTGGTGATGAGTTTTCTTCCGTTAACTTCCTACTTTATGCTTACCCAAGCTATCTTACTCTTGCCAACCTTGTTCTTGAAGACTCTTACTTCTACTCACTTCTTTTTACTAAAAATCAAGTTCAATAATCATGCATGAGCGTAAAATTCCATTTTCAAAAGCTATTATATGCAACCCTCTCTTTACTCAATTTAAAACTGAAAATCAAATAAAATAGTTAGGGTTTTTACCTTGAAAAGATTGGGGAAGTTGAATCCTTGCACTAGGATCCATTGGAATTAAGTGGTTGGAACAATCTTTGAAGATGAAGAACTTCTCTCTCTAAAAACCCTCTCTTCTCTCTCTAATTTTGGGTAAGATGATATGATAAAATGGAAGTGAAAGGCGTTATATTAAAGAAGATATCGGGTCAAAATGTTACAAAATCTGGGCCGGGGTCAGTTATGCGGTGCACTATGCGACCGCAGAATCAACATGCGGTCCGCATAGTGACCGCAGAATTGCCCCAAATTTACGCAGGTTCTGTTAAGGAATGCGGCCAGAATGCGGTCCGCATGCGTGATATGCGGTCGCAAAATGCACCGCAGATTCATTATGCGATCGCATATCGACCGCATTTTTGACATGATTTTTGGGAAGCCTTCTGGTAAGCTTTGCGGCAAGAATGCGGTCCGCATAACAGGTTTGCGGTCGCATTCTTGACCGCATATTTGACACTTTTCTGGAAAACTTTATTCTCTACATTTTTGACACTTAAATCACTACCAAGGGTCCGAACCGCGGCGAGCAAGCTCGCCGCGAAGAACTCTACGCATTCCTAACACATTATTCGGACCATGACACCACAGCTACTAGGTTTTATGCACAAAAATTTTACGGGGCCTTACAGTCTCCATGAGCGTAATGCAGTCTTTACGATAACGTCTTCCAACATCCTCACTGCCATAGTATAGGTTGTCAGTTCATTGTTGCTCGATACCTCGGGTACTGACTCGAAGTGAGGAGATATTTTGGGTGATGCTGCTCTGAAAGTCTCCGGGCGACTCTATAGCTGAGAAGCTGTTCTTGCAACACTTCGAAAATAATATGAAAATTAACTTTCCGTTCTAACCGGGCTGGGATATTTCAGACACCCTGTTGGTTAACGTGATACATGCCGCCATCGGTGCCGCAAAACCAAGACTCGAGTCTATCTAGGGCTTATCGAGGGTAGTCTGGAAGGAGATAACAGATAAAGATATAATTAAGTAAGGCTCTATACTATAAATCTTGAGCTAAATGATGGAGAACAAACAAAGAAACAATAAAATGCTAAGACAACCACGGGGTTGATGAAGACAGATAATTTAGAAGAAAGAGAGAGAGAGAGACAGAAAGAGAGATATTATTGCATTGTGGAGAAGTGGAGAAAACATCAGTCCCTTACAAGGTAGGATGAATACCCCTTATATTAGCGAGGGGACTCAATATAGTACAGGTTGTATTAAGTGTAAAGATACAAGGATGGGATGTCTGGACAAGACACCAGAACCTTTTGGCTCATGCCAACTATCTACCGTCTGCATGACTTCTGCTAGGTTGCGGACAGATCTTCCGACCTTTGGGCCACTATGGAATCATGGATTATACTCGAGATAAGGAGCTCGACTTCGTCCCTATGTCCTCGACGTGTCATCAGGGTATCCCAAACATACCTCGATGGCGGGAAATAGACGCTCCTGATTTGACCGCACACGAAATTCATGCCTTACAAATTCATTTGAGTTGAATTCGATCAACGTTCTGAGAAAATGGACTCAATTTTGTATTAGGACAATTCCAATGGGTCTGTATCATGATTTGGGACTTGGGTGTATGCCCAAAATTGAATTCGAATGTCCCTAACTCGAGTTATCGCATTTTATTGAATATTTGAAGTTTAAAGGTTTAAAATTTTTATAAATTTGACTGATGTTTGACTTTTTTGATACTAGGTCTGGATATTTGTTCCGGAGCTTGATATAGGTCTATCATTGTATCTTTTCTACAAAACTTGGTGTAAACGAAAGTCTTTTGACGTGATTCGACGTCAGGTTGTTAAAATGAAAGTTCTTTAGTTTTATTGAAATTTTCATTTATTTGGCGCCCGATTTGTAATTTTAGGTGTTATTTTTGTGTTTTGATTTCACAAATGAGTTCGTATAACATTTTAGGACTTGTGTGCATGTTTGGTTTGGAGCCCCGAGATATCGATTAAGTTTCGGATAGGCTAAAGACCATTTCGCACTTAGAATTTCTGGTTTTATGAACTTCTGGTGGTTTCTGGTACTTCCTTCTTGCGATCGTGAAGCAATATCCGCGGTCATGAAGGATAGCTCGGACTTGGGGTGTGTTTACCTTACGCAAATGCGAAGTGGTGGGGGAACTGCCCCTTCGAAAATGCATCCTCTCAAATGCTAATCTAGGCTCACGAACGCTGAAGTGTGGGAGATTAAACCTATGCGAACGCGTAAAGTAATTTGTGATCACGTAAGCAAGAGAGAAAATTCTCTTCAAAGACACGTCATGTTTCACGCGATCGCGATAAACACTTGACACCCAGTGACTTAAATGATTCAAAATCGGTATTTCATCCATTTTTTCATAATTTTTCCATTAGAGCTTAGCCTAGAGGTGATTTGGAGGAGAAATTTCAAAACCAATTCATAGGTTAGTATACTTTAACTCATTTTCTTCAATTTCTAACATGACCCATTAATTTTTACTTTAACTCATTTTGTTCAATTTCTAACATGACCCATTAATTTTTACTTTTTAGCCTTAATCTTTGTTCTTCCATGGTAGAAAACTTGGGACTTAAGAAGAATTTGGGTTTTTTCAAATTCAGGATTTAGACCTTAATTTGGGGTCGGATTTAAAATTTAATTACATAACTGAATTTGGGGGTGAATAGGTAAATGAGTTTTTGTCTAAATCTCGGGTTTTAGCCAAACGAGCCCGGGGTTGACTTTTTTTTTTACTTTTTGGGAAAAGTGTGGAATTCTTACTTTATGCATTTTAATTGATTTCTTTGTAATTAATTGACATTATCGAGTCAATTATGGTTAGATACGAGTGGTTTGGAATCAGATTCTAGGGGAAAGGCCCCGGTAGAGCTTTGAGTTGGCTGTTGTGTGAGGTCAGTATTGGTTTAACCATTAATTCAGGGAATTAGGAATCTTTGAACTATGTGCTATATGAAATTCATGTGATGCGGCATATATGCTAGGTTACGAGTTCTTATACGTCGTCGAATTGCTTGCTTCCCTGATTTTTCCACATTTTCTTAATTATTTCCTACTAGGCCTTAACTGTTATGTGCTTTAAATGCTTTCCATGCCTTTATTTGCTACTTGTTAATTATTATTCTCGTGTTAAAAATGTTATATATTCCTATGCTTTCATGACTCATTGATATTTTCCTTAAATGACTTAATTGTACCCTTTGTGGTCATTTATTGAATTATCTTGATGTTTAGTATTCATTGTAGTGGATTCTTAATTTGAGACGAGATTCCTTTCCATTTCTACTTCATGTCCATTACTCGTAGAGGACTCTTGTGATTAAAGTTGTTATATTAAATGCACTTATTGATTTATTCATATTGTATGGTAGGATCGGGTTGCATACCGCAACAAGTGAAATAAAGGTGGAATTATATGGTGTAATGAGGGTAAATTTATATTGATATGCTGGGATCAAGTTATGCACCGCAACAGGTGGAACAAAGATGGATTGATATGGTGAAATAAGGGTAAATTATGATACAAAAACTGTTATATGATGGGACCGGGTTGTGCGCCGCAACATTTATTTGTTTATTATTGTTGATATTATTACAGTGGAATAAGGGAGGATTGTGTTGTATGGTGGGATTGGGTTGTGCGCCGAAATAGTCTATGTGTTTCTATTTCCTTATCATGTTGTGTCGGCTTTGGTATTTTCATCCGAGACTAAGGATAGGTATTTCTGGTATTTTACTGGTTTTTCTTTAGAGGTTGAGTTATTTTTCACATAATAACTACTTTAATTTTTTAGTGTATCTTCTTTCCTGCCACGATTTTATACTGCATACATGTTATTGTAAGTGTTGCCTTAGCCTCGTCACTACTTTGTCGAAGTTAGGATGAGTACTTATAGAGTACATGGGGTCACTTGACTCATACTACACTTTGCACTTCTTGTGTAGATGTTGGAATCAGTCCTCGCGGCGGTACGTAGGTTGCTCGGGTTGGCGATTGAATGGAGACTTGAGGTATAGCTACTCGGCACATTCGCAGCCCCTAAAGTCCTCGTATTTCTATTTTTAGCTGTGTACTTTCTCTCATACATGTTTACTTTTATTTGGAACTTTATGTGTACTATTCTAGTAGGTTGTTCACTTGTGACACTAGATCCAGAGTCGTATTAGATATTTCTATTTATATAGTTTTCCACAATTTATCTTAGATTTATTGTAGTTATTTCAGCTTCTTCATCATTATTTAATCTGAATTGTTAAAAATTGATATATTGTTCTAATGTTGGCTTGCCTAACAAGTGAATTCTTTGGCACCATCAAGGTCCTGAGGGTGGGATTTTCAATTCCTGAAAAGTTGGTACTAGAGCACTAGGTTATTAGGTCTCACGAGTCACGAGCAAGCTTAGTAGAGTTTGGAGGATTGGTACAGTGACGTCTATACTTATGTTCTAGAGGCTATGGAGTTTAGGAACGATTTCACTTTTATTCTTCTTTATCGTGCGATTTATTCTACCATTGATGATTGGAATCTTGTATTCTTGTTCTCTCGCAAATGGCGAGAACATGTACTACATCTATAGTTGGACAACAATCGGAGCCCCAGTGGGAGCTCCTATTAAGGGTAGAGGTCGAGGTCGAGGTCACGCAAAAAGCCGAGGCAGAGGCAGATCTTAACCTAGAGCTCAAGCAGCACTACCGGTAGTGGAGCCTGAGGTAGATTTCCATGAGGAGGTTCCAACTCACACTATACCTGTTGGACTAGCTCAGGTCCCGGGGGGGGGGGTTTGTAACCATTCTAGTGCTTCAGGATGTTCTAGCCCGTTTAGTGGGCCTTATGGAGAGTGTGTCCCAGGTCTGTACATTTTCGGTGGCACCAGCCGTCTCCCACGCTGAGGGAGGAGTAGCGACTCGCGCTACTCATACTCCAAGCAAATGGCTCCCCATTATCAGTCTTCAGTAGCCCCGCTAGTTTGGGTAGTTCAGGCGGTTGTTGCGGTGCATGCCGGTGATAGGACCGACATGTCTTCTAACGCTTTATTTAGATTGGACAAGTTTACAAAGCTCTTTCCAGTTCACTTTAGTGGTGAACCTTCTGAGGACTCACAGGATTATCTTGACCACTACCATGAGGTGTTGAACATGGGTATAGTTGAGACTAATAGGGTCGATTTTGCTGTGTCTCGGATGGCAGGATCCGCCAAGAGGTGGTAGAGAGATTATATGTTGACTAGACCAGCTGGGTCACCTGCACTTACTTGGGAGCAGTTCTCACAGCTATTTCTAGAGAAGTTTCTCCCTATCACACTGAGAAAGGATTACCGTAGGCAGTTTGAGCATCTCCAGCAAGGTAGTATGATTGTTACTCAGTACGAGACTCATTTTTTAGATCTAGCTCGTCATGCCTTTCTTCCTACTGATAGGCAGAGGGTGAGGAGATTTATTGGTAGAATCATCTACGCTATCAGGGTACAGATAGCCAAGGAGGCTAGGAGTAATTTTTCCTTTCAGACGGTAGCAAATATTGCTAGACGGATCGAGATTGTTCGTACTCAGGAGAGAGGGCATGTGTCCCATAAGAGGACTTACCATTCTGGTTGTTTTAGTGGTGCCTCATCTGGAGGCAGGTGTACTTTTGGTAGAGTCCATTCTCCCAGGGCATTTCAGTCAGCGCTTTAAGCATCTCATAGTGATTCAGCGGTTCGTGGTCTTTATGTACCTTATTCTTGGTAGCCAGCCTATAGTGCACCATTAGCTCCCACCAGTGCACCTCCAATTTAGAGTTATAATTGTGGTTATCCAGCCCGTTCGGGTTAGCCTCAGTTTCAGAAGCCACAACAGCAGGATGAATGTTTTTAGGGTAGTTTTGGGCATATCAGGAGGACCTATCTAAGATTATTGGGCAGCATGCCACAATAGAGTTCTCATGCCATAATTCATGCATTGGTTGCTCCACCACCCCCTCAGCCAGCCAGGGGAAGGTGCCCACCGCCCGCTCAGCTAGCTAAAGGTCATCCTAGAGACATAGTTCATAATGGTGGGGCCCAACTTCGATTTTATGCTTTCTAGCTAGGTATGAGGCCGAGTCGTTTGACGCTATTATCACAGGTATTGTTCCAGTTTTCCATATAGATACTTCAGTTCTATTTGATCAAGGCTCTATTTATTACTAGGTGTCATCCTATTTTGCTTCATATCTGGTTGTGCCTCGCGATTCGTTGAATGCTCGTATGTATGTGTCCACACTTGTAGGATATTCTATTACCGTAAATCGTGTCTATCATTCATGTGTGGTTACTATTGGGGGTCTTGAGAATAGCGTAGATCTCCTATTTGTTGATATGATAGATTTTGATGTCATCTTAGAGAAGGATTGGCTACCACCTTATCATGCTATATTAGATTGGCATGCCAAGATGGTGACCTTAGCCTAGCCGGGGTTGCCTCGATTAGAGTGGAGGAAGATTTTTGGCCATTATAATAGCAGGGTCATCTCGTATGTGAAGGCACGACCTATGGTCAAGAAGGGGTTTCTAGCTTATTTGGATTATATCTACGATTCCGGTGCGGATGTTCCTTCCATAGATTCAGTACTAGTTGTTTGGTAGTTTGTAGAGGTGTTTCTAGCAGATCTGTCGGGAATACCACCCGATAGAGATATTGACTTCTATATTGATTTGGCTCCCGACACTTAGCCCATTTCTATTTCGCCATACCATGTGGCTCTGCCAGAGTTGAAAGAATTTAAGGAGCAGTTGCAAGACTTGATTAGTAAGGGCTTCATTAGACCTAGTGTCTTACCATGGGTGTGCCCATTTGTTTGTGAAGAGAAAAGATGGATTGACAAGGATATGAATAGATTATCGGCAGTTGAACAAACTCATCATCAAGAATAAGTATTCATTGCCAAAGATTGATGACTTTTTTTATCAGATTCAGGGTTCCAAGGTGTTTCCAAAGATTTATTGAGTTATGGCTACCATCAGTTAAAGATTAGGTCATCCGATGTTCCTAAGACAACTTTTCGGACTCGGTACGGGCATTATGAGTTTCTAGTGATGTCATTTAGGTTGACAAATCCCCAGCAATGTTTATCGATTTGATTAAACGGGTGTGCAACCCCTACTTGGATTCCTTCATGATTGTACTTATTGATGATATATTGATCTACACTCGCAGTCGAGAGGAACACGAGCAACATCTTTGGATTGTACTTCAAACTCTGAGAGACAGCCAGTTATAGGCCATGCTTTCAAAGTGCGAGTTTTGGTTAGACTCAATCGATTATTTGGGGCATGTTGTATCGGCGAAAGGCATAAAGATGGATCCTAAGAAGATTGAGGCAGTTCAGAACTAGCCTAGACCTGCTTCAACTACAAAGATCTAGAGTTTCCTAGGTTTGGCGAGTTATTACTGCCAGTTCATGGAGAGGTTTTCATCTATAATAGACCTATTGACTAGATTGACCCAGAAGGGTGCCCCGTTCAAATGGTCGGATATGTGTGAGTTGATCTTTCAGAAGCTCAAGATTGCTTTGACTACGACGCTAGTGTAGGTGTTTCCCACAAGTTTAGGATCTTACACATTATATTGTGATGCATCTCATATTAGGATTAGTGCAGTATTGATGCAGGATGGTAAAGTGATTTCTTATGCTTCGCGGAAGTTGAAGGTTCATAAGATGAATTACCATGTTCACGACTTAGAGTTTGGCAATGATTGTGCATGCGTTGATGATTTGAAGGCACAATCTTTATGGAGTGTCATGTGAGCTATTCACGGATCATTGGAGTCTACATTATTTGTTCAAGAAAAAAGATCTCAATTTGAGGTAGAGGAGGTGGAGCTTTCGAAAGACTATGATATCACCATTTTCTATCACCCCGGGAAGGCCAATATGGTGGTCGATGCTGTGAGCACGTGATTTTTGCCCTACGTGAGATTTACTCCCAAAAATTCAAAATAAAATTGTTTTTGTATCGTTGTAATATCTGTGGATTTTTGTGTTAATTTTCTTACTATTTGTATTCTTTGTGTATGCATGTTTGATTGTTTAAATTAAGAAAAATACAAAAATATATTGCGTGTGCGTTCTCAGGTTTTAATTTACAATTGAAAGTAATCAAGTTTATTTGACAAAAATAGAAAAATCACAAAATATGTATTTTTGTATTTTAGCGTTTAATATCCCAATTATGTGATTTTAGTTTAATTTAACTATAATAAGAACCTAATTAGGACTCTTATAAACTAATTTGATTTTTGTAATGTATTTTAGAGTTTTTGTTTTAATTAAGAATTAATAGATGGGAAATAGAGATAAAAAAAAAGAGAGATGGCCAGATTTGGGCCATCCCCAGTCCAGGCAAAACCAGCCCAATCGAATTCATCCTTGGTCCAAATCCAGTGGGTCTCTAAGACTAACGAAACGACGTAGCATGGTGTTAAAGCTACGTCGTTTTAGCACCAACAGATCTCAACCATAAATCCATTCCTGATCCAACGGCTGAGATCTCATCGCCCCAACCCGTTTTGCCAGCGACCCGTTCCCCTTTGAGACCGACCCAGTCTCACTTAGTGAGACGACGTCGTTTGATATCCACCAAGAGATCTAGGCCATTGATTTTACTTGATCGAACGGTCAAGATTAAATCACCCCCCTTCGTATATAAGCTCGATCTCTACCCAGCCCCCCGATCCAAATACCCCCTCCTCACTATCGTCTCTCTCAGAGACGATATCTCGCAAGCAAAACCCTAGCCGCCACCCTACCCTTTCGCTGTAAATCCGGCGGCAACAACGCCGCCGGTCACCAAAATTACACCCCAGGTCCCCCTTCTTCCCCTGAATACGAATCCCTCATTCACTAGTCTCGAATCAGCCTGAGCTTTCTCGAATCCTCAACTGAAGGTTCGAGTCTAAGGCTCAACCTACACCGAACACCCCCAAATTCACACCACACCACCCCTAGACCTCCCTCATCCAAAATCGAGCCCCAGTTTTGCTCGAATCAAACCCAAAGCCCCAAGCCCCAAATTTGAGCCTATGAACCCTAAAAATCCAAGATGGGTTTTTCGGTTAAAACCTATAGATGTTTGAGGTCTAATGGACCTTAATCTAGGTATTCTCAACTAAGAATACCCCGATTAAGGTCCAAGGCTTCAAAAATTTTGAATACAAGCTGGTCCGGGGTCTGATCGAGTTCTGATTTGTTCTATCACGGTATATTCCCTTTTCTTTCTTCTAGCTATATTTAATTTCGTACTTGTTTGTTAATTGTGTGAGTAAATTTATCTTTCTGCTTTGAAAATTTTCTTTCTTCTTCTCCAATCCGACCTTTTATTTGGTCAATCAGTATTCTGTTTTATTTGTTCGAATATGCTTGTCATAGGATATGTATTCGTTTCGATTAAGGTCGTCAAGCGTTTAACTCATATTTGACTGGTTCCTTGGTTCTGCCTGAAATATATGGAATCAAACTGTAGGTCGCTCATTTGTTATCAATTATGTATGTTGTCATCGACTAATCAATGTGGTCGATTAGTCTCGTAGGCCTTGTTTATTAGCATTTTTAGGGCAGAATTGGACACTACAAATCACTGTTGAATCGAGAGGTCCTTTCTTTTTGAACTGTTTGTGTAATTAAGATTGAATTGGATATAGTTGTTGTTAGTTAAGGTCGAAGGGTGTAACCAATGAAGTGTTAGAGCACATTAGGACTGCAGTTGGATTAGAATCTGGAGTTTGCTAATTTTAAAGTAAAGATTAACAGAATTAGCATTTCTTAGGTTTTAAAACTACCTTGCCCATGAGTTAAACTAGTGGAACCTGCTGTTATAGCAGGGCATCCCACCAGGCTTTGCACTTAGGGAATTTTAAACATAAAAACCCCATGTTTAGACAAGTTTAAGTGGGAAAACAGAGGGGATAATGGGCTGGCAGAGCAGGGATGGGCAAGGGTTTGAGTGGAGTTTTTCTGGCCATCCAGGGTGGGGAGGGGTTCAAATATAAATACAGTGATAGGCAGACCTGAAGGAGGGGATATACATTCAGAAACACATAGGCTTAGACACTGGATTTTGGAGAGAAATAGTTCTGAAACATACAGACATTGATATACACACATAGACAGAAACCTTAGAGAAGAGCAGAGAATAGGGATATATTCTTTGAGAGAAAACAAAGTGAGAATTATAAGTGTTTAAGTTCAAATACACAGGAAGATCAGAAAACCAGTGCTTTCTTCTACCTGTGTTTGCTTTGGTTTTACTGGGATTTCAATCAATTCTTCTTGGGTGGCCATTAGACTTTTGGTTACTGTTTCATTGGGTTCTTGTTTGGAGTTTACACGGATTTCTTGCATCTATTTCTGGGTCGATTGTTCTGCTGGTTGGGGTTCTTTTCATTGGTTGTTACTTGGTGTGATTGTTTGGTTTTGCTACTGTTGGTCTGTTGAGTGTTTGCTGTTGGCTGGCTGTTGTTGCTGTTCTGCTCTGTTGCTGTTGTTATTGTTGTGTCTTCTGCTGCTGCCACTGATTTATCCTCATTGTGATTTCCAGGTACTCTTCTGTCCAAAAGAAGCTGTAATGACTTGTTGAAAAAAATGGAGCTCTAGATTTGGAATTCATCTGATATTTTACATTTTTGTAATCATGCTTTCATTAGCTGTTTGATATTATATCTGCATTGGTAACATAGAATGTAGTAGCAGAGAAATAAATACAAACATTGTAATGAGCCGAGTCATAGCGAAATCAGTAGTTTAATTATGCTAAAGTCTTCGAGCTACTTGAATTTAGGTACTTGGGTTGTTTAATTGAGTAGTTAGACCATGTAACCACTGCTCATGTAGTTAGTCAAATTTTAAGATCACAAGTTCAGACTTGAGTAAGTTTAAGAGGAAAATGATCAGCTGAATGAACAATTGGAATAAGATTGATTTTATTAAACATTGAACATGCTAAGTTTTCTATTAGATTAATTGGCGTAATGTTGTAATTATGAATAACTCTTCTTAGTTTTAGATAATCAAACCATTTCTTAAGTTCCTTTTCAATTAGCAGATAAATAGGACGATAGTGTAAACTGGTTAATAGAGATCAAAGTTTGAGATAGTTTGTTATTAAAGCTTCGTGTACAATATATAGTTGATTCATAATCAACGCTGATAATGTGTATACCAATTTCCCTCTCTTGATAAATAAAGACAATCTGATTTCATTCTTATCTTTATGTATCTGTTTATTTATATATTTCCACTTTAGTTACTTCAAATGAGTCTGGGCCTGATAAGTGTCATGGGCCTGGACTGTGTCCGTATGGCTACTAGGCTAGCAAGGGAAAGCCCAGGTCAGATCTGGGTTTCTAAAGACCTGGACACATTCATAATGTAACAAAGCTCATTCCAAAAAAACCGGGTCCAATAGCAACAGAAATAACATGGGATTGGAATGTTTAGTACATAATAGATTAAGGAAAAAACATACGTAGAAAATATAGTCGGGTTAGGATCGGCCTTTAATAAAAGTGAGATGAGCCTCGCCACACTAAATACACAATCGCGGGGCCCTCAAAAATAAAAATTATTATAATAAGCATAGACTCGGGAAGGTCGTTTAGCAAATTTCACGGTCTTTCCCAAAGTTAATAAAGACGATAGACTCTGTAGGCACGATTTGCAAATAAATTATTTTCCTAAATACGGGTGCGCATTTATGTGACCCAAATCCTACTCTCGGCGAAACTGAAATACATTAAAGTCGCAGGCGTACTGGTTGCGATGCGGCTCGAAATGTGTTTTCGTGACGTCGCAATTCTTCTAAGAATTAAAGCGGAATATAAGAGCACACAAATAAAAATATATAAAGAAATCAGGTAGAAACAAAAATTGCAGTTGAGCGACCGTGCTAAAACCACGGAATCCGGGAGTGCCTAACACCTTCTCCGGGGTTAACAGAATTCCTTATCCAGGTTTCTAGTTTCGCAGGCTATATTATAGAGTCATAAATTTCCTCGGTTCGGGATCAAACCGGTGACTTGGGACACCATTATTTTCCCAAGTGGCGACTCTGAATTAAATAAATTGATCCCGTTTCGATTGTCCTTTAATTGGAAAAACTCCCTCGCGCTCTCGCGGGTGCGGTAAAAAGGAGGTGTGACAGCTCTGGCGACTCTGCTGGGGACAAACCTCTGAACTTCGGTTTGGGGTCTAAGAATTCGAGCTCGGTTAAATTGTTGTTTTGTCTATATCTGATTTTATTACATGTTTAATTAATGTGCTACATGTCTACCGCTTTGATACTAGTTGCACTGCATATACAAATTGCTATATGTTTACTGCTTTGATATTGCGTGAACTGTATATAAAACTGTGCCGAAAACCCGTCTCTTCTTACCCCCGGGGATGTGCTTACTGGTTGAGACTCCCCTTTCCGTTAGTGTCAATACCAAAAATAAGAAAAGAGGCAGGATAAGTTACAAAGCCGGACGATCCCGCGGGTCCTCGGTACGTAGCTCCCTCCTCAAATCCGAGTTGTCCGCTCGGGTACACGGTCTAGTACCATTGAAAACATCAGGATATTGAGCTTAGATTTAGGACGTTTATTTGCATCATATCTGACTTAGGGGACTCAACACAGGGGTTGGGTCCGTCTAGGACAGGCAACCTGAAATGAAGAGACCATCTTGCTATATCATATTTGTTGTAAGCATTTATTTATGACTGGCATGCTGACCGGCTTTTAAATACTGAAGAAAAACGAAAAAAAATAAAAGGAAATAGTATGGGGAAATAAATATTTTTCAGAAAATACAAAAACGTGTTTTACCAAACAAGTGAATAAATTTAGTTTGCCGATAAAAGACGACAGAAGGTTGACTTTGCCAACAAAATGGTTTTCTTGACCGAATGTGTTCTCTTTGTCAGTCAATAAAAGAAAAATAGTTGTTTTGACGGACCGAACTACGCGGGTTTGATTCTCACCGGGGGTGAGATACGTAGGCAGCCTTTAACGGGTCCAACTTCCCTATATTTCAAAATAAGTTTTTAAAAGAAGAAACAATGACGGAATGCCAGGATATTTAACTTTGCCTCAACGACCACCTTTTCATCAGTCTTAATATTTTGACCAGTCAATTCCTGTGGCCCGTTTCGTTTCTTTTATTTTAAGAAAAGATAGTTTTGTTGGGTCAAATAAAGATTTTTTTTCATCTAAAAATTACCTTAATAAATGTGCAGAATGAGCACGAGTCAGAATACAACCGAAGCTATCATAAACAAGGTCCCCTTAAGTTTGCATAGGTGGTGGAGCGACTTGGGCGAGCAAGGACAAGACGCGGTTAAGCTGTACCTGGGAGATCTAGTGGGGCTACTAAATATTTCCCCGAGAGGAGACATCATACGAGCCCTGATCTCATTCTGGGATCCAGCACACAATGTGTTCCACTTTTCAGACTTTGAACTCACACCAACATTGGAAGAATTGGACGGATATATCGGAAGACCAAAAGTCCCTATGAGGGAACAATATCTCATTGCACCAAGGGTAGTGACAGTGCATAGGTTTTTGGATACTGTGAAAATCCGCAGAACTGTACACAACCCAGACTTATCAGAAGGATTCTGCACTTTAGCATTTCTATATGACAAATATGGTCATTATGGGGGCTTCAACAAACACAAAGGCAGAATCTGCAGCGGAGAAAACCAGTTAAAATGGGAAGAGCATAGACGCATCGCCTTCATGGTAGCTTTCCTGGGTTCATTAATATTTCCCAGAAAGGACGGGAATATCAACATACATGTGGCAGGGGTCGTTAGCACGTTGATGAAACAAAACAATAGTACTTTGGCTCCTATGATAATATCAGATATCTCTCGTGCACTCACTATCTGCAAAGCAGGAGGGGTCTTCTTTGAAGCTTGCAATGTACTGCTCCAAATATGGATGATCGATCACTTATGTCGTCGCCCACAGTTTATGAGGTATAGTTTATCGGAAAAAACCTGTATAGAAGAATTCCCTACGAGGGTCGAGGGACATGATTTGCCGGAGGGGATTAGCGGATGGATACGACTTTTGCGTTTGATTCCGGCCAGTAAGATAGAATGGACATTTGGCTTGGCTACCCGTGGAAGAAGTCATATATGCATCGGCCACGGAATCATATTTATTGCTAATGGGCCTCAACAGCATCCAGCCCTACGCACCAAGTCGAGTATTGAGATAGTTGGGAGGATGCCAAATAATCCCAAAAGAAGAAGACCTCAGCCCACATGTGGTTGAAATTGGACCGGGAGGACAGTTCCCTGAAGCGTTGGTTCGAAAGATTTGGAGTGAATGTCAAACATTGAAGATAGACACTCGGGTGCGAGATCGAGCCCGGGGTGAAGTATCGTCGGAATACCCTGCATGGTATAGCAGAGATCTGGAGCATCAAAGGCCCAAAAAAAGGCCCCACCTCAGGGAGTTTGCTGGAGCGTCACAAGAACAATGGGACTGGTTGGCCAGAGAAGAAGCTTATAGAACAAAGATTAGCAGGATAGAGCAACGGACCCAAGAGCTCCAATTCGAAATGGATGTGCAAGCCGCCGCCAACGAAGGAGATAAAAAGAAGTTGGCACAAGAAAATGACTATTTGAGAGCTCAAATCCAGCAAATGAAAAAGGATGCTGAAAGACAATTGAGGAGTCGAACAGACAAAAAATTGATAAAGGGTTTGAGAAGCCAAGTTGCCGATGTCCAAAGAGAATTAGAAGAGTCGAAGGCCCAAACAATGAGGATCCGTGCTAGCTGGAGAAAGGAAGCACATCAACATGCACTTCACCTACAACGGGTGGAAGAAGATTACACTGAGATCATCACTAGTCTAAGGGAGGCAAATGTTATCCTCAGGGAGCGGGTTTTCAAGCAAGCCCGAGATGCTAGAGCAGACCTCGATCGTTGCCACAATTTGATGGCCCGACTGCAAGAACAAGTGGATAGGCTCCTAGACCAAGTCACCAACAATGCTCAAAGATTGGGAGCGAAGAACCAGCAGATAGAACAGCTACTCAGAGAAAGGAATATGATCAAGGACAGAATTGGAGAAATCGGGCATTATGTCACCATGAAGTGCTTAGCTTGTGAACAAATGCCCCGGAACGACCTTTTTGCTTCAGTTATGGGCTATGTTCATCAGATCATGAGAGAGTTAAGGGGACTACACAAGGACCTCACACCAAGGCCCGCGGCAAGGCCGAATGATGCCTCGCGGGCCCCCAGGAATTTTAGAACATTAGATTTTGATTAAAAATGTATTTTTGAAATATTGGGTCAAGCTAGTTGGCATTTTATTTTACTTTTTCGAGTCAAGCATTTCTTTTATTTTGCTTATTGTTGTAAGACATGTTTTGTAACTTTAAGGTTTTATTTGATATAAAAGTTACTGAATTTTGCCACAATCTTGTTATTTGAACTACGCTCGGTCTGATTCACGCAGGGACGTGATACGTAGGCAATCCACATAAGATTCGACCACCACTAAAAAGAAAGGAAAAGAATACGAAGGTTAATAACAATAAGGCTTTCAGGGATAATTGAAAAAGAGAAAAGAAAAAGAAGAAAAAGAAAAAGAGAAAAAAAGAAAGAGCTGGAATGACGCATGTTATGAGTACATGTAGAAAGGGTTAATTGATTAGGTGCATTGCATCCCAACGTGCTATAACATATCCGTTAAACTCGGTAAACTAACAAGTTTGTCGCATTGCCAGAAAAGTTTAGCAGTTGGTTTGACAGAATATACTGGCCAGCCACCATTACCGTACTAGATCTAAAGGGCCAATTACAGCAAGCATGTCTAGTTCCGGTAAAAGTCTTGAGGAAGAGAAATCGGAGATACAAGTCATGAAAGAAGAGGTAGACCGGTTGAAACAGCAGATAACAGAGATGCACCTGGCCTGGGCTAGGGGACAGTCTTCACCAAACCGCCCTACTCTCGCATCAGCTCCAGAACATCCACCCCTTGATCCATCGACAAGCGCCCCAATCTATCCATACTACCAAGGGAAAACCCTTATGTCACCCAAATTCCACCAGCCAAACAAAATCCTCCTCCAGGTCACCCCTGTTTTTGTGGCACCCCCACCTGCTACTCTACAAAAGTCGTCCGGTGAGCCGCATGTTCAAATCCATGACAATTCTTACTATCCTCCCGAGCCTACCTTTAGGGCTCCCGAACCGCATACACACACCCCTCACTGGGATAACCCGGCAGAACCGGAAAAGCACTTCCAAAGTTCGGAACATGAGGAAGTTATTAGAAAAGTTAAAAGCCTGGAGCAGTCCTTCAGGAATATGCACGGTTTGGGCAACCAGGTCAGTGTCGCTTACAAGGATCTATGTCCATTCCCAGATGTCCAGTTGCCGACCGGGTTCAAAATGCCCAAGTTTGACCTATACGAGGGGCATGGTGATCCCATAGCCCATCTTCGAGGGTTTTGTAGTAAAATGCGAGGAGCCGGAGGACGAGACGAGATTCTGATAGCTTACTTCGGTCAGAGTTTGGGGGGATCTGCATTAGAGTGGTACACTAGGCAGGATCCCAGCAGATGGTTTACGTGGGATGATTTGGCTCAAGCATTCATTGGCCAGTTCCAGTACAATCTTGAAATAGTCCCGGACCGCTTATCATTGCTAAAGTTAGAAAAGAAACCCGCCGAAAGTTTCATAGAATTTGGTTTCCGCTGGAGGGAACAGGCAGCAAGGGTAGATCCGCCTATAAGAGAGAACGAGATGGTGGATTACTTCTTGCAGACACTGGAGCCAACCTATTTCGGACATCTGGTGACGTCCGTGGGCAAGTCATTCACTGAGGTGATAAAAATGGGGGCTATGATCGAGGAAGGCTTGAAAGCCAACAAGATCATGAGCTACTCGGCATTGAAAGCCACCACCCAAGCTATTCAAAGTGGTACCGGAGGAGTGCTTGGGAAAAAGAGGAAAGAAGAAGTCACGGCAGTCGAGTCCGGAACATGGTTCAGAAACAGAGGCCCCGCACCCCAGTATAACCCGCCACAGCCTCACCACCAAAATTACCTCCATAATCCATATAACTACCCGCAACACTACTATCCAGCACCGGATCCCCATTTTACTGTCCATCATGCTCAGTCATATGCTGCACCTCCCGTCCAGGCACCATGGCGTGCACCAAATCCACAGAACAATTACCCACCCCCAAGAGCCTATAGAAATCCCACGGGTGCGGGCTTTCGCCCGAACCAAGCATTCAAGGGCGACAGGGCGCCAAGGCCAAAGACTTTCACTCCCTTGGGGGAGTCCTACACCAGTCTGTTCCACCGTTTGAAGCAAGTAGGGTTGCTAAATCCGGTTGAAGCTAAGCTACCAAACCCTCTTCCAAAGAATCTGGACCATTCAGTAAATTGTGCATACTGCTCAGGATGTCCGGGACACGACACGGAAAAGTGTTGGAGGTTGAAAACGGCCATCCAGGAGCTCATCGACACTCGCAGGATTGAGGTCCAGACTCCAACAGAGCCCAACATCAACCAAAATCCACTTCCAACTCATCATGAGACCAACATGATCGAGTTGGTACGGGTAGAAGAAGGAAAGGAGAAAACCTCTCAGACTGTAATGATGATCAAGTCTAGCGGGGTAGGAATGAGAAAGGGGCCAAGCCTTGAAGAGTCGCCCATTGGCAAGAAGGACGTACAAAGAGGGTTGGAAGCAGAAAAGGGAAGTGTGAACGAAGTACCGGTGAAGCCGGGGGAAGCAAAAATAGTTGTGCCAGGGGTAGCAACCAAACCCGTCTTGACGGTAGCAGGTGTTCGAATGGATCCTTTCATCATCAAGCCAGCAATACAGTTGCCAATAACTGATAGCAGAGCTATTCCATGGAATTATGATCGGATTACGACAACCTACAAAGGAAAGGAAGTTAAAGAGGAAGTTTGCGAAGCACAAGATTTGACCCGCTCGGGGAGATGTTTTGCCCCTGCAGAATTGAGGAAGATCACTCCGGCAACATTGAAAAAGCCGGTAACTGACAAAGAGGCAGAAGAATTCCTAAAAAAGATGAAGCTGCATGATTATTCTGTCTTAGAGCAGCTGAAGAAAACGCCTGCGCAAATCTCATTGCTATCCTTGCTGATACATTCTGAAGAACATCGGCAAGCTTTGATGAAAGTTCTGAATGAGGCCCACGTACCCGATAAAATCTCGGTGAGTCATTTGGAGAAGATCACCAATAGGATCTTCGAAGCGAATCGGATCACCTTCACCGATGATGAATTGGCCTGAGGAAGGCACCTAGCACAACAAGGCTTTATATCTTACGGTAAAGTGTGAGGAGTCGGTGGTTACCAAAGTCCTTGTCGATAATGGGTCCAGTGCTAACATTTGTCCTCTCTCTACACTGGACAAGTTGAAGGTGGACATCGGCAGGATACGCAAGAATAGCATATGTGTTCGAGGGTTTGATGGAGGAGGCAAGGCGTCGGTCGGGGACATAGTGTTAATCTTGACAATTGGGCCGGTGGAGTTCACCATGGAATTCCAGGTGCTGGACATGGTAGTGTCATATAACCTTCTGATAGGGCGACCGTGGATCCATGCCGCAAGAGCAGTTCCATCCAGCCTACACCAACTCGTCAAGTTTGAGTGGGACCAACAGGAGATCGTCGTCCATGGAGAGAATGATCTACAACCGGGCACCATCGTCCCCTTTGTTGAGACAGAAGAGGATGTTGGGCCATGGGTATACCAGATCTGCGATGTGGTATCCGCCAACCGAGTTCCAGAAGGGGAATGCATTCCCAATGACAGAATAATTACCGCCGACGTCATGGTGGCTCATGAAATGTTGAGACACGGTTTCATACCCGGCAAAGGTCTAGGTGCATCTCTGCAAGGAATCATACAACCGATATCCGTGGTCGAAAATGTGGGAACCTTCGGCCTGGGATTTAAGCCAACATCAGAGGACATCCAGGCGAGCCAAGAGGAATAAGCAGAAGACATGGGTGCTCCCGAAGCCTGTTCCACGCCTTTCCCAATCTTTTGTCAGGTCTGGAGTAAGAGGACATTCGACGACAAAGATTCCCGGTCCTATGGTTAGGCCGGACGAAGAGTTCTTAAGAAAGTTCGAAGACCTATTCGCAGATGTATGCATGCTCGAGGATGGTGAAGGATCCAGCCAAGCCGAGATACAGTTTGTGGGATCGAAAGCAAAATTGAATAATTGGAAGGCTACTCCTCTCCCTGTCCGGAAGGAGTCTTGGTAGTTTGTTTTGGATTGTTTTCTTTCGAAATTTTGTGTTGGGGGTTGTCCCCGGAGTAAAATCCATTTGTTTTAGTTCATTTTGATTTGAGTTTGCAAGTTTGTTTTTTCTTGTACTGTTCCCATTAATGAAATTTTGTTCCCTTCGTGTCTAATTTTGTTTATTTTCCTTCTTTTTACTTTTCTGAACAACCTTCTTTCAACTGATCTTAATGATATGGCGTGCTTAAAGATTAATCAACCCAGTCTAGAAAGTCAATCGGGTTTGGAAATAATAACGCATGAAATAAGAGGTGACGAGAGTGAATCGGAATACGGCGATGATGAAGCCGTAGAAGAAATCGGTGAAGAATTAAGTCACTTTCGAGGAAAAACCCAAACCAAATTTAAATGATACCGAGGCTGTTAATCTGGGGGACACAGATGACGTCAAAGAAACCAGAATAAGTGTCCATATTGAACCCAACTTGAGAGAAGAGTTGATCAAAACACTCATGGAGTTTAAAGACATTTTCGCATGGTCGTACGACGACATGCCAGGACTCAGCACTGATCTAGTAGTTCACAAATTGCCTACTGACCCGGCGTGCCCTCCCGTCAAACAAAAACTACGGAAATTTAAGACAGAGATGAGTGTAAAGATCAAGGAGGAAGTAACCAAGCAGTTGCAGGCGAAAGTCATTCGTGTCACTCGATACCCTGAATGGTTGGCTAACGTAGTACCGGTGCCAAAGAAAGACGGAAAGATCAGAGTATGCGTGGACTACCGCAATCTCAACAAGGCGAGCCCTAAGGATAATTTCCCACTTCCCAATATCCATATCTTGATTGATAATTGCGCCGGACGTGAAATCGGATCCTTTGTGGATTGCTATGCGGGATATCATCAGATCTTGATGGATGAAGAGGACGCAGAAAAGACGGCTTTTATCACACCGTGGGGGACTTATTGTTACCGGGTGATGCCGTTTGGTTTGAAGAATGCAGGGGCAACATACATGAGGGCGATGACTACGGTATTCCATGACATGATACACAAGGAAATTGAAGTGTACGTGGATGATGTGATCATAAAATCTAGACGTCGAGAAGACCACGTTGCCGACCTCGGGAAGTTCTTTCAAAGACTTCGAAGATACGACATCAAGCTCAATCCAGCCAAATGCGCATTCGGAGTGCCATCAGGAAAGTTGCTAGGATTCATCGTCAGTCGACGGGGCATTGAGTTGGACCCATCCAAAATCAAGTCCATTCAAGAGCTACTCCCGCCAAAGAATAAAACAGAGGTAATGAGTCTGTTGGGAAGGTTAAATCACATCAGTAGGTTTATTGCTCAGCTTACAGCAACCTGTGAGCCCATATTCCGTCTGTTGAAGAAAGACGCGGCGATAGAATGGATGGAGGAATGTCAGGAAGCGTTTGACCAAATCAAAGGGTATCTGTCAAACCCACCCATACTAGTTCCGCTTGAACCGGGTAGACCCCTGATTCTTTATTTGACGGTTTTGGAGAATTCGTTCGGTTGCGTACTAGGGCAGCATGATCTTACTGGCAGGAAGGAACGGGCCATTTACTACCTCGGTAAGAAATTCACGGTCCACGAGGTCAAGTACACTCATCTAGAAAAGACATGTTGCGCTTTGACTTGGGTAGCCCAAAAGTTGAAACATTATTTGTCTTCTTACACCACTTACCTCATTTCGCGTTTGGATCCGTTGAAGTATATTTTCCAAAAACCTATGCCTACAGGGAGGTTGGCAAAATGGCAAATATTACTTACAGAGTTCGACATCATATACGTGACAAGGACGGCTATGAAAGCTCAAGCCCTAGCCGATCACTTAGCCGAGAATCCTGTTGATGACGGATACGAACCTTTGAGGACGTATTTTCCAGACGAAGAAGTACTGCAAATTGATGGGTTGGAATTAACCGAGGATCCGGGGTGGAAGCTTTTCTTCGACGGAGCGGCGAACGCAAAAGGAGTCGGAGTAGGGGTTGTGCTCATCTCTGAAACAGGACATCATTATCCTGTTACTGCTCAACTGCGTTTTCATTGTACCAATAATATGGCCGAGTACGAGGCATGTATCTTGGGGTTGCGATTAGCGGTGGACATGGATGTACGGGACGTCTTGGTCTTGGGGGACTCGGACCTCTTGGTACATCAGATTCAGGGAGAATGGGAAACCAGAGATTTAAAGCTTATCCCATATCGTCAGTGTTTGCATGATCTGACTAAGCGTTTCCGGTCGGTAGAATTCAGACACATCCCAAGGATGCATAATGAGGTTGTCGACGCTTTGGCTACTTTGGCGTCAATGCTACATCACCCGGACAAGGTTCGTGTCGATCCGTTACATATTCAGGTTCGAAACCAACATGCTTATTGTAATATGATAGAAGAAGAGATGGATGGTGAGCCATGGTTTCATGATGTCAAAGAGTACCTCAGGTTAGGAATATACCCGGAGCAGGCAACTAGAGATCAAAAGAGGGCTATTCGGCGGTTGGCGAACGGATTTTTCCTTAGTGGAGGGGTACTGTACAAAAGGACCCCAGATTTGGGACTGTTAAGATGTGTAGATGCAAATCAAGCCACAACAGTGATGACAGATGTACACTCCGGAGTTTGTGGACCACACATGAGCGGGTATGTATTGGCAAAGAAGATTCTTCGAGCATGATATTACTGGCTCACTATGGAGCGTGATTGTATAAGTTTCGTGCGAAGATGCCATCAGTGTCAGATACACGGAGATTTGATTCATTCTCCACCGACCGAATTGCATACAATGTCAGCACCATGGCCGTTTGTCGCATGGGGTATGGATGTTATTGGACCTATAGAACCTGCAGCTTCCAATGGTCATAGGTTCATTCTGGTAACGATCGACTATTTTACCAAGTGGGTGGAGGCCAAAACCTTCAAATCAGTGACCAAAAAGGCGGTGGTGGACTTCATACATTCCCACATCATCTGCAGGTTTGGAATTCCAAAGATAATCATCACGGATAACGGTGCCAATCTTAACAGCGGATTGATGAAAGAGGTATGTCAACAGTTCAAGATTACACACCGAAATTCCACACCATATCGTCCCAAAGCAAATGGTGCGGTTGAAGCAAGAAACAAAAATATAAAGAAGATATTGAGGAAGATGGTAGAAGGGTCTAGGCAATGGCATGAAAAGTTACCATTTGCATCTGTTGGGTTATCGCACTACCGTCCGGACTTCGGTAGGTGCAACTCCTTACTTGTTGGTGTACGGGACCGAAGCAGTAATACCCGCAGAAGTTGAAATTCCATCCCTCCGAATTGTCGCTGAAGCCGAGATTGACGATGATGAGTGGGTCAAAACCCGATTAGAGCAATTGAGCTTGATCGATGAAAAGAGATTGACAACAGTATGTCACGGCCAATTGTATCAAAGGAGAATGGCAAGAGCATATAACAAGAAGGTACGTCCCAGGAAATTTGAAGTGGGACAACATGTGTTGTAGAGAGTTCTACCACATCAGGCCGAAGCGAAAGGCAAGTTCGCTCCAAATTGGCAGGGACCGTTTGTCGTGACTAGGGTATTATCCAACGGCGCGCTATGTCTAACCGATATTGAGGGAAGATGCACTGATATGGCTATCAATTCCGATGCAGTCAAGAGATATTATGTGTAATTCTTTAAATTTGTCAACGATTGGTTTCGTTTGTGTGTATTTTGGCATTTTTCGGAGAATGAAATGACAGAGGCAATTTTTCTACTACCCAAACACTTTAACCTTTGTTTTCCCCTTTGAGCCTTAACAATTCTTTCGTATACCCTCTTTCGGAATCACTAAGGAAGATGTGTAACAAAATAGAAAAAAAATAAAGAAAAGACACAAGAAAAAGTGAACTACGTTCGACCTGATTCCTCAAGAAGGATACGTAGGCGCCACATGGCTCGGTCATAATAAAATAAAAAATCAAAGATTCCCCAAGCAACAAAACTGGGGCAGAAGTCATTGTTTCGTTTGAAAGATAGTGTGGATTCCGAAAGTTGTAATGAGCTAACCGTTGAGGTTAAACCCCTTTTCTTTAGCCTCACGCGCAGAAACCACATTAAGAACCAAAAAGACCTCTCGATCAGTATTTGAGAAATGCCAAGTCATGCGAGTGAAACTACGAATGACACTTCAATCCTCGACCGAATTTAGGACTTACAAGTTGAAAAGGATGGCCCCTTTAGAGGAAATTCTATGGATAATACCCCAGCCCACCGCAGGGAAAGAAAGCGAAAATGAGAGAGTCTTAACGGTGAAAACCCTTGCGGGCACCTTAAGGCGAAGAAAGTTGAGAGAAATAAAATGAGAGAGTCTTACGATGAAAACCTTTACGGGCACCCTAAGGCGACGGGAGATAGAGATAAATGAGAGAATCTCATTAGTGAAAACCCTTCGAAGGGCACTATGAGGTGACAAGGCGAGATGGTTACAAGGTGTCTGCATGAGACAAGGTTTGGACATTCGTTTACTCCTAGCACAGCGCGGCCATCAGAAAGTGATTGACATGAATAGACTGGGTAGATTAATCTCGAAGGCGCGGCGTAACCATTGGATCAGTCACACCTTCAGATAAGTTTTTCCTATTTTTTGAGTTCAGAAAAGTTTTCCCTTTCTTTTGTCATTTGCGGTCAGCATTCTTTTTCTTTTCTTTCATTTTCGAAAATTGATTTTTCAAAGCTTACTACCAAGTCTCCCAAAGCGGTACAATGAAAATGAATAGGCGTGGAACGAGGCAATAAGGCAAAAGGCGTTCCGATATTAAGATTGGAACGACAGGTTGATTGGAAGGTTCACGGGAATTATGGAGTATGATGGACACATATAGCACGTCCGGAAGATGATTTCTCACAACAAGTCGCCGGCTGAAAAGGGTCGGACCAAACCGAAGGTTGAAATAAAAGGAGAAATGAGAGACCATCTGTGGAAAGAGCATCATCCCCAGCAAGTGTCAACAGCGCTCCCCAAAAGTTCGAGGGAGGCCAAGCAACTGAAAGAGAAAAGGAAAATGGCCCCCAACAAGAGTGGCACGACCACTCACCGCGTTTTGAAACTAACAATTTTTCTTTGATTTAAAGCAGGAAAAGAGGGTTCGTCGGCGGAAAAGCATGCCACGTAGAAGATCATCAAACTGGGGCAGAAAATTTTCTCCGATTGCGAAAATTTTCTTGAAAGCAAAACACCCGGTGGATAAGGATAGAAGACAACACGAGATTTCGGGAAATGCCCGTTCCGAGCAAAATAGTGTTGAGAGAGGACAGGCAACACGAGGGGTGATCTTTGAGCCTGGTATCATCCCCAGCAGTCGTTGGAAAATGAAACACTAACTCTGAGATTCCCCCAGCAGCATTATATCCCATAAGTTTTTCAAGAAGGCCAAAGCGTGAGTCCCGGAGGAGGTCCGGGAAGAAGGAAAGGGAAAAGGCATCCCCCGCCAGCTAATGACATTTTCAACCCCCGGCAAGTCCGAGAGAGAACGAAGGGTGAAGGAAATAGAAAAAGATGAAGCAAAGAATACTTCCCCAGCAGCATCATCCCCAGCAGCATAAAGAAAAGTAACACAACCCAGGGGGAAAGCAATTCCAAGACAAGATAATTCAGAAGAAAAGGTGGCCCAAGAGGCGATGCAGGAAGAAGAAAATGGTACGGAAAACAAAGGAAGGCGATAAGGATGGGATGAAATTAGGAGTTATAGTTGAAGTCAGGGAGCCCGCCTGAAGAATGGAATGGCGATTTTATTTTGAAGTTTGTAGTTGAAGTCAGGGAGCCCGCCTGAAGAATGGAGTGGCGATTTATTTTGAAGTTGTAGTTGAAGTCAGGGAGCCCGCCTGAAGAATGGAGTGGCGATTTCATTTTTAAAGTTGTAGTTGAAGTCAGAGAGCCCGCCTGAAGAATGGAGTGGCGATTTTATTTTGAAGTTATAGTTGAAGTCGGGGAGCCCGCTTGAAGAATGGAGTGGCGATTTTATTCTGGAGTTGTAGTTGAAGTGTAAGGCCCTGTAAAATTTTTGTGCATAAAACCTAGTAGATGTGGTGTCATGGTCCCCGCCTGAAGAATGGAGTAGCGATCTAGTTTTGAAGTTGTAATTGAAATCAGGGAGCCCGCCTGAAGAATGGAATGGCGATTTATTTTGAAGTTATAGTTGAAGTCGGGGAGCCCGCCTGAAGAATGGAGTGGCGATTTAGTTTTGAAGTTGTAAGTTGAAGTCAGAGAGCCCGCCTGAAGAATGGAGTGGCGATTTTATTTTGAAGTTATAGTTGAAGTCGGGGAGCCCGCTTGAAGAATGGAGTGGCGATTTTATTCTGGAGTTGTAGTTGAAGTGTAAGGCCCTGTAAAATGGAGTGGCGATTTATTTTGAAGTTATAGTTGAAGTCAGGGAGCCCGCCTGAAGAACGGAGTGGCGATTTATTTTGAAGTTATAGTTGAAGTCAGGGAGCCCGCCTGAAGAATGGAGTGGCGATTTTATTTTAAAGTTGTAGTTGAAGTCAGGGAGCCCGCCTGAAGAATGGAGTGGCGATTTATTTTGAAGTTATAGTTGAAGTCAGGGAGCCCGCCTGAAGAAAGTAGCACGGCGAAAGGGGAAGGCAATTCCAAGACAAGATAATTCAGAAGAGAAGGTGGCCCAAGAGGCAATGGTACAAAAGGCAAAGGAAGGTGATCAGGATAGGATGAAATTAGTGAGTAGTAGTTGAAGTCAGGGAGCCCGCCTGAAGAATGGAGTGGCGATTTTAGTTTTGAAGTAGTAGTTGAAGTCAGGGAGCCCGCCTTGAGAATGGAGTGGCGATTTAGTTTTGAAGTAGTAGTTGAAGACAGGGAGCTCGCCTGGAGAATGGAGTGGCGATTTAGTTTTGAAGTTGTAATTGAAGTCGGGGAGCCCGCTTGAAGATGGAATGGCGATTTATGATTAGAGTTTGTCAATAAAGTCAGAAGCCTGCCGAAAAGCAGAATGACGTCTCAATTTCCAAGATTTGATAAGGATGGTGAAGAATCGGAAAGTGACAGAGTGTAACGGAAATCCCCATCATGAATCCAAGTTCATAATCGGAAGGAAGGCAACAAGGATCAGAAAGATAGAGTCAGACTTCGAAGGAGAATAGTTCGAAGATCATAAGGAAAGGACCAATGGTCGGAGTTCGGCAATCAAGATGGGCCGAAATAACAATTGTTAGAAGAGAAGAAGTATGTGAAGAAACATCAAAGCCAGCGGGATGGCAAGGAACATGGCAAGATCAAGGGGAAAAGATAGATAAGAATTTGCAATACTGTAACTTAGTCTAGCTTCTTATTTTTCGTTTAGCACGGTGTAATAAGGAGATCAGTTAAGCAGTGGCATCGGCAGTAACAGCAGTAACAGCAAGATCACAACAGTCATGGTAGTCCCAGCTACCAAAACTTCCCGAACTACATTGACCCGATTCCTTTTTACCAGGGATATGTAGGAGACCTTTGAAGCAAGGTTAGGTCAAACTTTTCCAAAAAATGCTTCATACGGAGTGCTCAGACGGGCAAAAATCGCTCGTATCCGCTCACTTATCTTTGCACGAAAACTCTTCATGTTTCCGCGCAAAGAGGGGCAGCTGTGAGCACGTGATTTTTGTCCTACGTGAGATTTACTCCCAAAAATTCAAAATAAAATTGTTTTTGTATCGTTGTAATATCTGTGGATTTTTGTGTTAATTTTCTTACTATTTGTATTCTTTGTGTATGCATGTTTGATTGTTTAAATTAAGAAAAATACAAAAATATATTGCGTGTGCGTTCTCAGGTTTTAATTTACAATTGAAAGTAATCAAGTTTATTTGACAAAAATAGAAAAATCACAAAATATGTATTTTTGTATTTTAGCGTTTAATATCCCAATTATGTGATTTTAGTTTAATTTAACTATAATAAGAACCTAATTAGGACTCTTATAAACTAATTTGATTTTTGTAATGTATTTTAGAGTTTTTGTTTTAATTAAGAATTAATAGATGGGAAATAGAGATAAAAAAAAAAGAGAGATGGCCAGATTTGGGCCATCCCCAGTCCAGGCAAAACCAGCCCAATCGAATTCATCCTTGGTCCAAATCCAGTGGGTCTCTAAGACTAACGAAACGACGTAGCATGGTGTTAAAGCTACGTCGTTTTAGCACCAACAGATCTCAACCATAAATCCATTCCTGATCCAACGGCTGAGATCTCATCGCCCCAACCCGTTTTGCCAGCGACCCGTTCCCCTTTGAGACCGACCCAGTCTCACTTAGTGAGACGACGTCGTTTGATATCCATCAAGAGATCCAGGCCATTGATTTTACTTGATCGAACGGTCAAGATTAAATCACCCCCCTTCGTATATAAGCTCGATCTCTACCCAGCCCCCCCTCCCCCCCGATCCAAATACCCCTCCTCACTATCGTCTCTCTCAGAGACGATATCTCGCAAGCACAACCCTAGCCGCCACCCTACCCTTTCGCCGTAAATCCGGCGGCAACAACGCCGCCGGTTACCAAAATTACACCCTAGGTCCCCCTTCTTCTCCTGAATACGAATCCCTCATTCACCAGTCTCGAATCAGCCTGAGCTTTCTCGAATCCTCAACTGAAGGTCGCCGGGATTTGAAATCCTATCCCAAACCACCCCAAATTCACACCACGCCACCCCTAGACCTCCCTCATCCAAAATCAAGCCCCGGTTTTGCTCGAATCAAACCCAAAGCCCCAAGCCCCAAATTTGAGCCTATGAACCCTAAAAATCCAAGATGGTTTTTTCGGTTAAAACCTATAAATGTTTGAGGTCTAATGGACCTTAATCTAGGTATTCTCAACTGAGAATACCCCGATTAAGGTCCAAGGCTTCAAAAATTTTGAATACAAGCTGGTCCGGGGTCTGATCGAGTTCTGATTTGTTCTATCACGGTATATTCCCTTTTCTTTCTTCTAGCTATATTTAATTTCGTACTTGTTTGTTAATTGTGTGAGTATTTTTATCTTTCTGCTTTGAAAATTTTCTTTCTTCTTCTCCAATCCGACCTTTTATTTGGTCAATCAGTATTCTGTTTTATTTGTTCGAATATGCTTGTCATAGGATAGGTATTCGTTTCGATTAAGGTCGTCAAGCGTTTAACTCATATTTGATTGGTTCCTTGGTTCTGCCTGAAATATATGGAATCAAACTGTAGGTCGCTCATTTGTTATCAATTATGTATGTTGTCATCGACTAATCAATGTGGTCGATTAGTCTCGTAGGCCTTGTTTATTAGCATTTTTAGGGCAGAATTGGACACTACAAATCACTGTTGAATCGAGAGGTCCTTTCTTTTGAACTTTTTGTGTAATTAAGATTGAATTGGATATAGTTGTTGTTAGTTAAGGTCGAAGGGTGTAACCAATGAAGTGTTAGAGCACATTAGGACTGCAGTTGGATTAGAATCTGGAGTTTGCTAATTTTAAAGTAAAGATTAACAGAATTAGCATTTCTTAGGTTTTAAAACTACCTTGCCCATGAGTTAAACTAGTGGAACCTGCTATTACAGCAGGGCATCCCACCAGGCTTTGCACTTAGGGAATTTTAAACATAAAAACCCCATGTTTAGACAAGTTTAAGTGGGAAAACAGAGGGGATAATGGGCTGGCAGAGCAGGGATGGGCAAGGGTTTGAGTGGAGTTTTTCTGGCCATCCAGGGTGGGGAGGGGTTCAAATATAAATACAGTGATAGGCAGACCTGAAGGAGGGGATATACATTCAGAAATACATAGGCTTAGACACTGGATTTTGGAGAGAAATAGTTCTGAAACATACAGACATTGATATACACACAGAGACAGAAACCTTAGAGAAGAACAGAGAATAGGGATATATTCTTTGAGAGAAAACAGAGTGAGAATTATAAGTGTTTAAGTTCAAATACACAGGAAGATCAGAAAACCAGTGCTTTCTTCTACCTGTGTTTGCTTTGGTTTTACTGGGATTTCAATCAATTCTTCTTGGGTGGCCATTAGACTTTTGGTTACTGTTTCATTGGGTTCTTGTTTGGAGTTTACACGGATTTCTTGCATCTATTTCTGGGTCGATTGTTCTGCTGGTTGGGGTTCTTTTCATTGGTTGTTACTTGGTGTGATTGTTTGGTTTTGCTACTGTTGGTCTGTTGAGTGTTTGCTGTTGGCTGGCTGTTGTTGCTGTTCTGCTCTGTTGCTGTTGTTATTGTTGTGTCTTCTGCTGCTGCCACTGATTTATCCTCATTGTGATTTCCAGGTACTCTTCTGTCCAAAAGAAGTTGTAATGACTTGTTGAATAAAATGGAGCTCTAGATTTGGAATTCATCTGATATTTTACATTTTTGTAATCATGCTTTCATTAGCTGTTTGATATTAGATCTGCATTGGTAACATAGAATGTAGTAGCAGAGAAATAAACACAAACATTGTAATGAGCCGAGTCATAGCGAAATCAGTAGTTTAATTATGCTAAAGTCTTCGAGCTACTTGAATTTAGGTACTTGGGTTGTTTAATTGAGTAGTTAGACCATGTAACCACTGCTCATGTAGTTAGTCAAATTTTAAGATCACAAGTTCAGACTTGAGTAAGTTTAAGAGGAAAATGATCAGCTGAATGAACAATTGGAATACGATTGATTTTATTAAACATTGAACAGGCTAAGTTTTCTATTAGATTAATTGGCGTAATGTTGTAATTATGAATAACTCTTCTTAGTTTTAGATAATCAAACCATTTCTTAAATTCCTTTTCAATTAGCAGATAAATAGGACGATAGTGTAAACTGGTTAATAGAGATCAAAGTTTGAGATAGTTTGTTATTAAAGCTTCGTGTACAATAGATAGTTGATTCATAATCAACGCTGATAATGTGTATACCAATTTCCCTCTCTTGATAAATAAAGACAATCTGATTTCATTCTTATCTTTATGTATCTGTTTATTTATATATTTCCACTTTAGTTACTTCAAATGAGTCTGGGCCTGATAAGTGTCATGGACCTGGACTATGTTCGTATGGCTACCGGGCTAGCAAGGGAAAGCCCAGGTCAGATCTGGGTTTCTAAAGACCTGGACACATTCATAATGTAACAAAGCTCATTCCAAAAAAAACCGGGTCCAATAGCAACAGAAATAACATGGGCTTGGAATGTTTAGTACATAATAGATTAAGGAAAAAACATACGTAGAAAATATAGTCGGGTTAGGATCGGCCTTTAATAAAAGTGAGATGAGCCTCGCCACACTAAATACACAATCGCGGGGCCCTCAAAAATAAAAATTATTATAATAAGCATAGACTCGGGAAGGTCGTTTAGCAAATTTCACGGTCTTTCCCAAAGTTAATAAAGATGATAGACTCTGTAGGCACGATTTGCAAATAAATTATTTTCCTAAATACGGGTGCGCATTTATGTGACCCAAATCCTACTCTCGGCGAAACTGAAATACATTAAAGTCGCAGGCGTACCGGTTGCGGTGCGGCTCGAAATGTGTTTTCGTGACGTCACAATTCTTCTAAGAATTAAAGCGGAATATAAGAGCACACAAATAAAAATATATAAAGAAATCAGATAGAAACAAAAATTGCAGTTGAGCGACCGTGCTAAAACCACGGAATCCGGGAGTGCCTAACACCTTCTCCAGGGTTAACAGAATTCCTTATCCAGGTTTCTAGTTTCGCAGGCTATATTATAGAGTCATAAATTTCCTCGGTTCGGGATCAAACCGGTGACTTGGGACACCATTATTTTCCCAAGTGGCGACTCTGAATTAAATAAATTGATCCCGTTTCGATTGTCCTTTAATTGGAAAAACTCCCTTGCGCTCTCGCGGGTGCGTAAAAAGGAGGTGTGACAGATGCCTTGAGAAGACAGACATTGAGTATATGCAGCCTTGCCAACATTACAGTTGGTGAGAGACCGTTTGCATCAGATGTTTAGGCTTTGGACAACCAGTTTGTGAGGTTAGACATTTCATAGCCCAGTTATGTTCTAGCTTGTACAGTCGCTCGGTCTTCCTTGTATGAGCGCATCGGAGAGTGGAAGTATGATGATCCTCACTTTCTTGTCCTTAAGGACACAGTACGGCACGGTGGTGCCAAGCAGGTTATTGTTGGAGATGATAGGTTTTTAATGATGCAGGGTCGTATTTGTATGCCTAATGTAGATGGACTTTGTGAGCTGATTCTTGATAAGGCCTACTGTTCTCGGTATTCTATTCATCTGGGTTCCACCAAGATGTATCAGAACTTGCTTCAGCATTATTGGTAGAGGAGAATGAAGAAGGATATAGTTGCATATATAGCTCGGTATCTGAATTGTCAATAAGTAATGGACGAGCATAAAAAACCTAGTAGATTGCTTCAGAGGTTGGAGAATCGTGAGTGGAAATAGGAGTGTATCACTAATGTATTTTGTTGTTAGACTTCCACGAACTCAAAATAAATTCAACGCGGTATGGGTCGTTATGGACAAGTTGACCAAGTCAACACATTTCATTCTAGTGGCAATTATCTATTCTTCATAGCGGTTGGCTGAGATCTACATCTGCGAGATCGTCCGTCTTCCTGGTGTGCCAGTGTCTATCAATTCTGATCGAGGTATGTATTTCACCACACATTTCTAGAGGGCAGTATAATATAAGTTAGGCATGCAAGTTGAGTTGAGCACCGCATTTCATCCCTAGACGGATGGATAGTCCAAGCACTATTCAGATATTGGAGTAATTCGTCGCACTTGTGTTATAGATTTTGGGGATTCTTGGGATCAGTTCTTACTACTTGCAGAGTTTGCCTACAATAATAGCTACCATTTGAGCATTAATATGGTTCCCTATAAGGCATTATACGGGAGGCTATGTCAATCTCCAGTTGGATGGTTTGAGTAGGTAGGGGGCTCGGTTGTTGGGTACATATTTGGTACATGATGCCTAGGACAAGGTCAGGATTTATTCTGGATCGACTTTGCACAGCTCAGTCTATGCAGAAGTGTTATGCCGACCGTAGATTTTGTGATGTTGCATTCATGGTCGGAAAGAGGGTATTGCTCTTGGTTTCACCCATGAAAGGTGTGATGAGTTTTGAGTAGAAGGGCAAGTTGAGCCCTATATATATCAGACCCATTGTCATTCTTTAGAGAGTGGATGAGCTGGCGTACAAGCTTGCATTATCGCCTAGTTTATCAGCAGTCCATCCGGTGTTCCATATGTCTATGCTTCAAAAGTATCACTATGATCCGTCCCATGTATTAGATTTCATCTTAGTCAAGTTGGAAAAGGATTTGACTTATGAGGAGGACATGGGGGCTATTCTAGCCTAACAGGACCGACGGTTGAGGTGTAAGAGTTATCCTTCAGTTTGAGTAAGTGGAGATGACAGTCGGCTGAGGCAGCCACTTGGGAGTCAGATTTAGACATGCGGAGTAGATATCCACATCTTTTTACTAGTCCAGGTAGTTTTCTATGTCTGTTCGAGGATGAATGTGTAAGGCCCCGTAAACTTTTTGTGCATAAAACCTAGTAGCTGTGGTGTCATGGTCCGAATAATGTGTTAGGAATGCGTAGAATTCTTCGCGGCGAGCTTGCGAGCCGCGGTTCGGACCCTTGGTAGTGATTTAAGTTTCAAAAATGTAGAGAATTAATTTTTCCGAAAAATGTCAAATATGCGGTCAAGAATGCGACCGCAAACCTGACATGCGGACCGCATTCTGACCGCAAATCGTTCCAGAGAGTTGCCCAAAATCGTGTCAAAAGTGCGGTCGACATGCGATCGCATGTCAAATCTGCGGTGCACTTTTGCGACCGCAGAATCAACATGCGGTCCGCATAGTGACCGCATTCCTTAACCAGAACCTGCATAACTTTGAGGCCATTTTTGCGGTCACTTTGCGGACCGCATGTGGATTCTGCGGTCGCATAGTGACCGCATATTTGACCCCGGCCCAGATTTTTGTAACATTTTGACCCGATCTCTTCTTTAATATAACACCTTTCTTCTTCATTTTATCATATCATCTCACCAAAATTAGAGAGAGAAGAGAGGGTTTTTAGAGAGAGAAGTTCTTCATCTTCAAAGATTGTTCCAACTACTTAATTCCAAGGGATTCTAGGGCAAGGATTCAACTTCCCCAATATTTTCAAGGTAAAAACCCTAACTATTTTCTTGATTTTCAGTTTTAATTGGGTAAAGAGAGGTTTTCATATAATAGCTTTTAAAAGTAGAATTTCTACACTCATGCATGATTATTGAACTTGATTTCTAGTAAAAAGAAGTGAGTAGAAGTAAGAGTCTTCAAGAACAAGGTTGGCAAGAGTAAGATAGCTTGGGTAAGCATAAAGTAGGAAGTTAACGGAAGAAAACTCATCACCAGGTATGTATGGCTAATTTTGATTCTTGTAAAATCGCCCAAATGTGTGCGAATTGTTTTGGCATGTGTCAAATTGAGAAATTTTACGTAATCCTTTGATTTCCTTGTTGAGCATTTGATTGATGTTGAACTATGTGTGGTATGAAATATGAATTGAAAGATAAAAAGGTAATCGAGGTTGGTAAAGAATTGGGAACAACCATTGTGATGGCATATTTGGCTTATTGTGGAAGGAATTTGAAACACCTTAATTGTGGTGAATTGTTGAACATGATTATGTGGGCATTTTCGATTTTGGAATACTTGTAACATGGTTGTGATATTGAATTGAGAAGAAATTGAGAACATGAACCAATGTGTAAGTTGCTTATTTGAACTTGTTGAAATTGTGTGTAGTACCTTATCTGCTGTTTGAAATTGTTGTGTTTTCAACTGTAAGGCGGGGTCGTGTTGCGCGCCGCAACGTGGTGAAATAAGGTGTGGGTTGGGGTGATAAGGGTGGCCGAGGTAATAAGGGTGGTCGGGGGCAATAAGGATGGAAAGCGATCGAAATCGCCATTGAAAATTGATACAAAAATCAATAATGTGAAATTGTGAAAGGAGACAGCAGGAGAGTTTGCAACCTGTGGGGCACCGATTGCCCCTTTGTTTGACTACTTGTGCTTTACGTGATTGATTGGTTATTGTTAAATTGGTTGATCGTAGAAAGTGCTTTGTGTGAGAATTATTTGAAATGAGGAAAAATGTGGAAACATGGTTGGTTGGCTTAATTAATTGTTAATGTAATTTAATGGCTTGAGTTTACTTGGGACAAAGTTTGTCCATACATACCAGTACAATTCAAGTGTACTGACGTCCCTTTTGCCGGGGCGCTACATTCGTGTCATGATTGTAGGTGGATCAGTAGCAGGCACTTCAGCTCATCGGCAGTAGTATCTTTCATCCTCCACTGCCCGTTTTTGGTGAGCCCCTTTCTTCCTCGGGGCCTTGTGTAGTTCTTGCCACTACGGTTTAGATTTCATTTTGGTTTTGTAAGGTATAGCCGGAGCCTTGTTACCGGCAAGTATTGTATTTCCCTTTTTGTATCCTAGAGGCTCTATAGACATGTAAACTGTGGGACTCCAGTATTATGTATATATTATGTTATGTCGGGCGTTGTAAAAATTACAAACTTGTTAATGAATCACTCGTATGGTTTTATTTGTTTAATGTGAAATCATTCATGGTTAGTAAGATATTTGGTTAATGAGAAACAATCAACACAGGGGTAACGCGTGGGAATGAAAGGCACCTAGGTCCGCTTGACTGGGGCAACCCGGTCAGGCGCCGGTCATGTTCCTCGATTTGGGGCGTGACAGAATGTTTGTTTTAGAGGTGGAGAATGTGATGACCCGATAGGTCATATAGAGCTTTAAACCTTAACTCTGTCTTTCAAAAACTCAAATAGATCCTTTAGCCTTTCGCGATTTGCATGCATCATCCGTGTTTTTTTTTCGGAAGGATTTTATGTGAACATCATATTAAAATGTGAATTCGTGCCTTAAAAATTTATTTGAGTTGATTTTGGAAACCATTTTGAGCAAAACTACCCGGATCTATTTTTGACAGTCCCGGTGGGTCCGTATCGTGATTTGGGACTTAGGCGTATGCCCAGAAACGAATTCAAAGGTCCCTAGCTCGAGTTATCGCATTTTGTCAAAAATTTGAAGTTTAAAGGTTTAAAAGATTTATAAATTTAACTGATGTTTAACTTTATTATACCAGGTCAAGATTTTAGTTCCAAAACTTGGTATAGGTCCATTAACATATTTATGACTTGTCCGCAAAATTTGGTGCAAAACAAAAGTGATTTGACGCGATTCGGACACCTGGTTGTTAAAATGAAAGTTCTTTAGTTTATTGAAAATTTCTTTTGTTTGGTGTTTGATTCGTAGATCTAGGTGTTATTTGGTATTTTGAGCACAAAAACGACTTCGTATAATATTTTTATACTTATGTGTATGTTTCGTTTGGAGCAGCAAGGACTCGGGTAAGTTTCGGATAGACCACGGACCATTTCGTACTTGGAATTTCTAGTTTTATGAACTTTTTCTTGTTTCTGGATTCTTTTTTCGCGATTGAGATAGCTAGCCCGGATTGAGGTTGGTTTACCCTACGCGAATGCAATGCTTCAGGCACGAACACGAAGCAGCAGGGGGACTGCCCCTTCGCGAATGCGTCCTCATGAACGCGAACGCATAGCTTTGAGGGGTGGGGGATGGGAAATGTGTTACTGTGCGTGAACGCGAGCCTAGGCTCACGAACACGAGCATGGAGGTATGGGGGACTAAATCTACGCGAACGTGTAGGGTACTTCATGATCTAGTATGATAGATAAGAATGCTCTTCGCGAACATGTCAGGTTTCATGCGATCGCGATGAACACCTGACACCCAGTGACTTAAATGTTTCAAATTCGGAATTTGACCATTTCAGAATCTTTCCATCAAAGATAGGCCTAGAGGCAATTTGGAGGAGAAATTTCAGCACCAATTTATAGGTTAGTATACTTCAACTCATTTTCTTCTATTTCTAACATCACCCATTAATTTGTAAGCCTTAATCTTTGTTCTTCCATTGGTGGAAAACTAGGGATTTAGGAAGAATTGATGTTTTTTTCAAATTCGATATTGAGACCCCAATTTGGGATCGAATTTCAAAACTAATTACATAATCGTGCTCGGGGTTAATGGCAAAATGGATTTTGGTCCGAATCTCAGATTTTGATCAAGCGGACCCAGGGTTCACTTGTTTTGACTTTTTTGGAAAAAGTGTGGAAATCCTAACATTATGCATTGTAATTGATTCCCTTAGCATTATTTGACATTATCAAGTCAATTTTGTTTAGATACAAGTGATTTGGAAGATTTTAGAGGAAAGACCTCGTAGAGCTCTGAGTTGACTGCGGAGTGAGGTAAGTGTAAGGTTTAACCTTAAATTGAGGGAATTAGGAACCCTTGAACTATGTGCTATGTGAAATTCATGTGTTACATCGTATATGCGAGGTGAAGAGTGCTTACACGTCGCCAAATTGCTTGTTTCCCTGATTTTTCCACATTTCCTTTCATGCCTTAACTGCTATGTGCTTTAAATGCTCTTCATGCCTTTATTTTCTACTTGTAAATTAATATTCTCGTATTAAAAATGTTATATATTCCCATGCTTTCATGACTCGCTGATTATTCCTTTATTGACTTAATTCTAACCTTAGTTGTCATTAATTTAATTGTCTTGATGTTTAGTATTCATTGTAACAGATTCTTTATTTAAGGCAAGAATCCTTTCTATTTCTGCTTCATGTCCATTACTCGTAAATGACTCTAGTGATTTAAATTGTTAAATTAAATGCACTTATTGATTTATTCATACTATACGGTGGGATCGAGTTAGGATCGAGTTGCATGCCCTAACAAGTGAAATGAGGGTGGATTGATATGGTGAAATAAGGGTGAAAATTATATTGATATGATGGGATCAAGTTGCGCACCGTAACAGATGAAATAAAGATGGATTGATACGGTGAAATAAGGGTGAGTTATGTTATAGAATCTGTTATATGGTGGGATCGGGTTGCACACTGCAACATATATTTATTTATTATTGTTGATATTATTATGGTGGAATAAGGGAGGATTGTATTGCACGGTGGGATCGGGTTGCATGCCGCAACAGTCTATATGTTTCTATTTCCTTATCTTGTTGTGTTGGCTTCGGTATTTCACTCAATACTCTAAGGACTTGTATTTTTGGACTTTACTGGTTTTCCTTCGGAGGTTGAGTTATTTTTCATGTATAATTCGTTACTGTATCTTCTTTCCTACCATTATTTTTTACGGCGTACATGTTCTTTTAAGGACTGCCTTATCCTTGTCAGTAATTCGTCGAGGTTAGTCTCAGCACTTATAGAGTACATGCGGTCGGTTGTATTCATACTCTATTATGCACTTCTTGTGCAGATTTTGGAGTTAGTGCGGCCCATAGGTTACTCGATTCAGCGATTGAGTGGAGATTTGAGGTACAACTGCTCGACGTCTGCAGCCCCTAAAGTCCCCCTCTTTTTATTTTTACGTTTGCACTTTCTCTCATACAGACTTTACCTTTATTCAAACCTTTATGTGTATTATTCTAGTGGCTCGTGCACTTGTGACATCAGATCCAGTATTGTATTTGTTATTTCAACTGATATAGTTTTCCGCACTTTTATCTTAGATTTGGTGTAGTTATTTTAGCTTATTTATCATTATTTAATCTTAATTGTTAAAAATGGATAACTTATTCTAATATTGTCTTGCCTAGCAAGTAAAATATTAGGCGTCATTACGATCCCGATAATTGAATTTTCAGGTCGTGACAGAAGAAGAGAAAAAGAAAAAGAAAAATAATAAGAAAGTGAAAAAGAAAAAGAAATAGAATGGAAAAAGGTGAGCTCTAAAGTACAAATTAAATACTTATTATATTTATATGTGGCCGTGGAGTCTTGAACCAGGGCAGCAATGTAAAATTTTTAGCACGGTTACCAATTGCACAATATAGACAGTTGGGTACACTAAGCTCCCGTTATATACGGAATTTGAAGAAGGATCGGATCACAAAATATTAAAAAGCTACTCAGGAAATATTGTTTTCTTTATAGGAGTTGTGCCCCAAAAATCCTAATATAGATCTGCCCGTCTTCAGCTATGTTCCAAATTTGATATACTCTTTTCGCTCTAATGTCCAATCGCTTTTTAACCATCAAAAATTCACTAATTAGGCCAAGACCAATATTTAAAACAGCTAGATCAACCAAAAAACTTCCAAAATGAGTGGTAAATTATTCAAAAACATGCATATATACGCCAAATACTACATCACACTTAATTTTTGCTCATTCTGGGAAAACAAAACCTGTTAAAATCAATTAAATTAGTGTGTAATGCTAAAAAAGAAACTAGTGTAGTAAAGTATTGAGACATCACTTTTTATGAATTGTATTTTTACTTTATACAAGTTAAACTCACGTAAACGGAATGAAAAAAAAAATATAATGTTTATTGCGCGGGTACATTTCTATTATAAACAATGAACTAACTAACCACTTAACTCAATTGGACTCGAAGCAGGGGTATATCAAAGGCGAGACTAGTAAAGCTTTTGCTTTAGACCGCCTAAAATATTATGGTTCCAAAATATATTAATGGAACACATAATAATATATTCACTTTGACAATATTGAAGCTTGTAGAAACGATTACAAAGTGTGTAAAAAAGAAAAGAAAAAAAACAAAGAATGTTTGCTTTTTAACATTAGTAATATTTTAGAACGTTGATTTAAACTACTAAAAATTACATATTAGCAAAGAAAGTTTTTACAACAAGATCCAAGGTAATGAATTGTAAATACATGACTAGTATCTTACTAACTCTTGCTAATACAAATAATAGTAGAAAATTTAGATTGAGCCGCCCTTGATTGAAGAAGCTCAAAGTTACATTCCATCATTGCTCAACAGAGCCAATGCTCTCCATTTATTTTTGTCACTCATTCTTCTTTAATTTCTAGGTATGCCGATCTCTCTTCCAATTCTTCACCTATAATTATGTTTTACATGCATTAACAAAAGCCTTATTTCATGTGTTTTTGGTTTTGTAATTAGGATTCTTGCGAAGAAAATGAACATTTTTGAATATTTTGATTAATTCATACATGCAAAGTACAATATAAGTAATTTTTAATTTTTTTAGTTACAATTGATGTATGATTAGCAGTCTTGAACATGAAAGATGATCTTATTTGTTGGTTTTTCGGAAAGTATTTTGGATTTCATGCGAAGAATGGATATTTCTTAATTCCTTGATTAATTCATACAAGAAAATTATAATAATACCTAGTTCTTTTGTCAATTATGATTATCGTATGATCAATAGTCGGTCTTGAATATGAAAGATGATCTAACAAAAGTCTTATTTTTGTGTTTTGATTTTATACCCTAGATTTCTTGCAAAGAATAAATATTTCCGAATTTTTTGATTAATTCATACATGAAAAGTATAGTTTTATAGTTTTTTTAAGTTACAACTAGCGTATAATCAGTAGCCTTGAATATGAAAGATGATCTAACAAAAGTCATTTACGTCTGTTTGATTTTGTTATCTAGGATTTCTTGCGAAGAATGAAATTTTTTTGAATTTTTGGATTGATTCATACATGAAAATTTATAGTTATAACTAGTTTTGTTATTCTAATTACAATTAATACATGATCAATAGTCTTGAATACGAAAGATGATCTTTAATTTCCTCTCACTTGGATTATTTCTACTTATGAGTCTTTGTATTTGTTTACTTGCAATATTAGTTTGGATTTCTTCTTCAAGCCCTGTTTATCTGAGTCGAATTTTCTTTTAGCATCTCTTCTTAGTTTGCTTAAAGTGGGAAATGGAGTCACCGACCTCTTTTTCATCCTGTGCTGGTTTACACGCTCTTGATTCAAGCATTGGAACTTTGATTGAGCTTGGGAAGTTAGGGTCTAAATTATAACCGCATGTGTTGAGATGGAAAAATATGCTAATGAGGTTCTAAACAAACGTGAATCCAATTGCATATCTCCTGCCATGGGAGGCATACAACTTGAAGTATTAAACAAGCTTAACTGTTGCAGTGCAACTTTAGTTATGTGTGTTCCGACCATTACCTTCACAATAGGTATGGTATTGGCTTTGAAAGTGGAAAACTTGAAGCTAGAACATAAAGAGAAACTAATCGAGGAACTGAACAGGAAAAAAAGATATTGTTGAAGAAGCACGGCCTACTTCAAATTTGGAGAAAAGGAGAATCTATAAGATAGTTGCAGATGAAGAAAATGTGGCACTAAGTATGGTGAGGGCTGAATCTATTTTTCATAGATTGAGACGCTCACAAATTCGAGAGAGATCGACTTTTGCTAGCATCAATCAGGAAATGATATGCTACATAATTTTCTGCGAAATGATGTACCTTGGTATTGTGGGGATATTTTTCCTCTTCAACAATCAGGGTTGAGGGTGGATTAATATGAAGAGTATTATATGCTAGAGAGATCTCCTAATTGCGATAGTTGTTTCGACAAAACTTTGTAGCTATAAAATCATGACGGTTCTAAGTAATTTTGGACTAAACCTTGTAACTATAGAGTACGATATTTTTAAATAGTATTTTTGCTTTCATGGTTAAATAGTGGTGCAAAGTATACAAATAAAGAGAAAGAGTATGTTTCATTCTTTATGTGCTTGAATATGTCGTCAAACTACCCTATCTGATAATATCGTAATGATGCCCATCTATCTCAGTATCATTGGAATAGGTGTTGCCTTTAAGGGAAAAGCACTAGGGCACTATCTGCCTCAACAAATGTATTTATAAGTAGACTATATCAACTAATATTCTGTAAACTTGTCACGACCCCAAATCCGGTCGTGATGGCGCCCAGCACACTGCTAGGCCAGCCCGACCAATAAACAATAACCACGGAGCCACAAGCTCACTTTATCCAATTTAAGCATACGGAAATAATTCAACAGTGATAGATACATATTAAAAACAGGGAACCAAGTCCCAACGCGTGCCAACTCCCATAGACCGAAGGGTCAAGAGTCATGAGCCTCTACGGAATATACAAGTGTAAATAGTGAATATAACTGTGCACAAGTGTGGGGTGATCAGAACAAAATATAGACAAACTGGAGAATCAGGTCCTGCGAACGCTGGCAGCTACCTCGACCGTCCAAAAGCACTCCCGAGCCGCAATGGAATCAGCTCTGCTGTAATGTACCTGGATCTGCACACAAGGTGCAGGGAGTCGGGTGTGAGTACTTCCAACTCAGCGGTAATAAAAGTAAATAATGCTGAAGGGAAGAAAACCACGCAAGGCACTATCTCTTGCTACACAATACAGAACTATCATTAAACTTCAAAACACTATCATTTTATTCCTTTTCAGCATATGTGAGTAGATTATTAGAAATCTCAATTTTAGCTACTTTCTTTCATGATAACATACCCATACCTGGAACAATCTCAAACAGTGCAAGTCCGCACTCAAATCAGCCCCTCGGGCTCAGCACTCCTTATCAATTTACACCAGCAGATCTGGTCAATAAAGCAACTAATGCATGTGTGCCAGTAATGTATGAGTGCTAAATGTTATGCCACGTAGTACACGTAAACCAATGTATGTATGCCATGCAATGCATATGACCGCTACGGCGTGTAGCCCGATCCTTTTGGGTACCCGTGCTCACTGGGGGTGTCCAGACTCCGGAGGAGCTTCTATAGCCCAAGCACAATATTAATATCACACCTGCTGCGGCGCGCAGCCCGATCCATATACCACTGCGGCGTGCAATCCGATCCATGCATGTGTATGCATATGCTCATATGAATGTCATGCCCTAACATATGGCCCTCGGCCCCAATCAGTTTAACAGATAATCAAGAAAGCCCTACGGGCAACAATATCATATTAGTTCACAGCAAAAATGTTATTTAGACCTTGTTCAAGTTTTTCATAACCTTATTAGAATGCTGAATAGCAAAATACCATTTAAAACCTTAAATTTAGAATAAAATATGCACAGTGTTATCAAAACAGTGATACCAATCCCCGAAGGACTCAAATAATTGGCACGAAGCCCAAACATGATAATTAGTCCAATTCATTTCAACAATTAGGTGTTATTATTTATTATGCGGGACGGACCAAGTCACGATCCCCAATGGTGCTCTATCCCACGCCCGTTATTCGGCATGCAAGTCACCTCAACACAGCACTAAGATGTGCAAGTCCGGGCTTTACTAACCCTCGGGACATCATTTACAAGAATTACCCACCTCGAACCGACGAAAGCTCATGCCCGCGACGCCTTAGCTCCTCGAACCGGCATCCACGCACGTCAAAACTAGCACAAATCAGCACAAATATATCAAAATAGGCTAATGGAACATCACCCAATCGAAAGAACTCGAAAAATATCAAAAATCACGAAATTGGCAAAACCCGAGCCCCGGGCCCACATCTCGAAAAATTTCGAAACTCATATTTCCAGAACCCTCGTCTCGCCACGAGTCCATACATATAAAATTTACCAAAATCGGAGTTCGATTGGCCTTTCAAAACCCAAATTTTCGTTTTCAATATCTAGGCCACAATCCTTCACAATTTCTACCCAAATTCATGAAGATTGATGTTAATTCTACCATAAAATGATGTTTTTGAGTCAAGAAACTTACCTCCGATGAATACCCGATGATTTCCCAGCATTTTCCCATGATTTCTTCTCTCTAGGGCTCAAAAATGGGGGTTTTTGAAATGAAACCCGTATGTGAAATGTTTTTCTGGTTTTAATTCACTGCCTGGGACTTTTCTTCTACGCGTTCGCGTTCATAGCCACGCGTTCGCGATGCCCAGCTCCGGATTGACCTTCGCGAACGCGACCTCCCCAACGCGTTCGCGATGCACTAGCTCCCAGCCGTCTGATTTTCCTTCTACGCGTTCGCGATAACCCTCACGCGAACGCGATGCACACCCTGACAAACCTACGCGAACGCGACATCCTGAACGCGATCGCGAAGCTCAAGAATCCTGGCCTACGCGAACGCGATACCCTGTCTCGCGATCGCGATGCTTGACTCGCCTGGCCTTCGCGAACGCAGCCCAATGCCACGCGAACGCGAAGGCTTGGATTTTTGCCCAGTGATCTGCAATTTACAGCACACTTTTCATGTTCCAAAAATGCCGGATGATGGTCCGGATTCACCCCGAGGCCCCCGGGACCCCAACAAAAACAACCAACATACTCCAAAACACGATACGAACTTGTTCCAATCATAAAAACACCACCCTAAACATCAAAATCACCAATTACACACGGATTCAAGCCTAAGTTTCTTCAAAATTTTCAAAACTAACATTCAATCCAAAACCCGATCAAACGACGTCCGAATGACCTGAAAATTTGCAGACGTATCCAAAATCACATAACGAAGCTACAGGAACTGTCGGAATTCCATTCCGACTCCCGGATCAAAATCTCACCTACCGATCGGATTTCGCCAAAATTCAACCTGAGCCAATTCAAGCCTATTTCTACACCGGATCTCCAAATTCAATTTCGATTGCTCTCCTAAGTCATAAATGATCCCTCGAAACTAGTCGAATCATCAGAATCCGATTCCAAGCACTCTAACTCGATAGTCAACTCTAGGTTGACTTTCCATATTCAAACTTCCTTCAAACATGCTATTTGCTTCATTTTTAATTCAATTCACTCCTAACTCACCCGATAGGTTCTAACACTGATATAGAAGCATAAGATATGTTAATGCAAGGTAACGGGGTGGAAATTTCCGTAACGACGGGCCGGGTCGTTACAAAACTAATTGCTCATTGGATAGGGTATGCAGGAAGACTGCACAACAACTACATATGAGAAACTTTAGTTTAATTATTTGTACACCACTACAACAATAACAACAACAACGGCCTAGTGTAATTTTATAAGTGGGGTCTTAGTGTTAGGTGTTTGTCCAGATTTTCTTATTATAATTAGTTTTGAGGTTGTTCTCTCAATATTTTGTACTCTCTTTTATTATGGTTGATTGCTCATCTCCATCGTGAACGTAGGTCAAATGACCGAACCACGTTAATATTTGTGTCACTTTTGGTATATTTCTCTTTGTTACATGATTTATCGTCGTTGAAGGTTTGCTTTACTAGCTTCCAAATGACACCTAATTTTTCAGTCCTAACAAGTGGTATTAGAGCAAGGTTCAAGATAGGTTCATTTTGGCGGGTTCAGTTCTAGCCGCAATATATTTGACGATAATCGTAATTTTTGTTTGAGAAATTTGACCGTTGTGTTATGCACGTTGAACAAACTTCATGGTGGATATTTGGAGATGCGACATGTTGAAGGCTATGTGAAGAAGGTGAATCAAGTTTATTTTGTTAGAAAATTCAGGTCAAGGGGGAAAATTCTTAGGTGTTTGCCGTAATTTTCTTACTATATTTGGTTTTCCTATATTTTGAAGGAAAAGGTCAATATAATTACCTTAATTGGGTTTTCCTTTTTAGAAGAAAATTATAATTTTCCTATATTTGGCTAGTTCGTTTTTTTATAGGAAAAGGTTTGGACTTCTATAAATTGAGGATCCTTCTTTCTCATCCAGTAGTATCCACAATGTTGTCATATGGGGGTTTGAGAGTTTGCTTTAGGGGGAGAACATTACGGGACAAGTGTTAGTGTGTCACTTGTATTTTCCTCTTCGTGAGATTATTTTTTTGATATTTTGTACTCTATTTTATTATAGTGGATTGCTCATTCTATCGTTGGCGTAGGTCATTTGACCAACAACATTAAATGTTTGTGTCTCTTTTGGTATATTTCTCTTTGTTGCATGATTTATCGTCGTTGAATGTTAGATTTACTAGCTTCTATATGACACCTAATTTTTTAGTCCTAACACTAAGTAGGGTAATATGTACACAGACCTTACCCCCGAGGGGCAGAGAGGTTATTTCCAGGAGACTCACAGCTCAAGAAAGCAACAAGAGCTAATATATTAGTACCATCACAAGAATCACAATAAGATAACTAGAATATTTGTTCACCACATGAAACAATAAATATTTTTTCTAGTAGCTGATGATGGGCTATAATTATGTGTTTTAGTTGATTATTACACTCTAATTTATTGCACATTAGTTGAGTTTGCACTTTAATCGCTAGTATTTTGGACTAACGGTGTGTTTTATGCGTTGTAGGAGTGATTCCGAGCTATATAAATGTTATGGAATGAATTAAGTGATTCGGAGCTTTGAAGTCTGAGTAAAAGCCCAAGGAATTAAGCTGGGATCGTATTCGGGGATCAACGGATGATAGAGCAACAAAACAAAGAATCAAGTAGGCATATTGCGCACTGTCTAGTAAAATACACATAACTTTTCTCTCAGAAATCCAATTGTGATCTACAATATATGATTAGAAAGCTAACTCAAAGGCTACAACTTTTGTGTTTTAAGTTTTCCAAAATACCAAATAGAATAGGGTCAAAAATGCGGTCAAAATCGCGAACGCGGACCTGAGGCGGGCTGAGGCAGTATACTTGCCAAATACCGCGTTCGTACCGAGGTTGACCGTATCCGCGACGTGCAGACTTGAAAAATTTATCCTTTTTACTACTTGGTATAGATATATGGAAAAACGGTATTTTTGAAGAAGGGGACCAATTTTTGACACACATTCGACCTAAAGAGGTAGAGACACAATAGGAGCAAGGCGGAGAATTATTCTACGAATTTTTCCTTCCTTTTCCTAGTTTTTCGTTGTAGGTTATGATTTTTAGTATTGTAGTTTTACATACTATCGTGATTTGGCACTTAGGCGCATGCCCATAATCGAATTCAAAGGTCCCTAGCTCGAGTTATCGCATTTTGTCAAAAATTTGAAGTTTAAAGGTTTAAAAGATTTATAAATTTAACTGATGTTTAACTTTATTATACCAGGTCAAGATTTTGGTTCCAAAACTTGGTATTGGTCCATTAGCATATTTATGACTTGTCCGCAAAATTTGGTGCAAAACAAAAGCGATTTGACGCGATTCAGACACCTGGCTGTTAAAATGAAAGTTCTTTAGTTTATTGAAAATTTCTTTTGTTTGGTGTTTGATTCGTAGTTCTAGGTGTTAGTTGGTGTTTTGAGCACAAAAACGACTTCGTATAATATTTTTATACTTATGTGTATGTTTCGTTTGGAGCCCCAAGGGCTCGGGTAAGTTTCGGATAGACCACGGACCATTCGGACTTGGAATTTCTAGTTTTATGAACTTTTGCTTGTTTCTGGTACTTCTTTTTTCGCGATTGAGATGGCTAGCCAGGACTGGGGTGGGTTTACCCTATGCGAATGCAATGCTTTGGGCACGAACACGAAGCAGCAGGGGGACTGCCCCTTCGCGAATGCGTCCTCATGAACGCGAGCGCATAGCTTTGAGGGGTGGGGGATGGGAAATGTCTTAATGTGCGTGAATGCGAGCCTAGGCTCACGAACACGGAGGTATAAGGGATTAAACCTACGCGAACATGTAGGGTACTTCACGATCGAGTATGATAGATAAGAATGCTCTTCGCGAATGCGTCAGGTTTCATGGGATCGCGACGAACACCTAACGCCCAGTGACTTAAATGTTTCAAATTTGGAATTTGACCATTTTCAGAATCTTTCCATCAAAGATAGGCCTAGAGGCAATTTGGAGGAGAAATTTCAGCACCAATTTATAGGTTAGTATACTTTAACTCATTTTCTTCTATTTCTAATATCACCCATTAATTTGTAAGCCTTAATCTTTGTTCTTCCATTGGTGGAAAACTAGGGATTTAGGAAGAATTGATGTGTTTTGCAAATTCGATATTTAGACCCCAATTTGGGATCGGATTACGAAACTAATTACATAATCGTGCTCGGGGTTAATGGCTAAATGGGTTTTGGTCCGAATCTCAGATTTTGATCAAGCGGACCCAGGGTTCACTTGTTTTGACTTTTTTTGGAAAAAGTGTGGAAATCCTAACATTATGCATTGTAATTGATTCCCTTAGCATTATTTGACATTATGGAGTCAATTTTGTTTAGATACAAGTGATTTGGAAGATTCTAGAGGAAAGACCTCGTACAGCTCAGAGTTGACTGCGGAGTGAGGTAAGTGTAAGGTTTAACCTTAATTTGAGAGAATTAGGAACCCTTGAACAATGTGCTATGTGAAATTCATGTGTTACAGCGTATATGTGAGGTGAAAAGTGCTTATATGTCGCCAAGTTGCTTGTTTCCCTGATTTTTTCACATTTCCTTTCATGCCTTAACTGCTATGTGCTTTAAATGCTTTTCATGCCTTTATTTTCTACTTGTCAATTAATATTCTCGTATTAAAAATGTTATGTATTCCCATGCTTTCATGAATCGCTGATATTTTCCTTTAATGACTTAACTCTAACCTTAGTTGTCATTAATTAAATTGTCTTGATGTTTAGTATTCATTGTAACGGATTCTTTATTTAAGACAAGAATCCTTTCTGTTTCCGCTTCATGTCCATTACTTATAAATGACTCTAGTGATTTAAATTGTTAAATTAAATGCACTTATTGATTTATTCATACTATACGGTGGGATCGAGTTAGGATCGAGTTGGGATCGAGTTGCATGCCCCAACAAGTGAAATGAGGGTGGATTGATATGGTGAAACAAGGGTGAAAATTATATTGATACGATAAGATCGGGTTGCGCACCATAGCAGATGGAATAAGGATGGATTGATACGGTGAAATAAGAGCGAATTATGTTATAGAATCTGTTATATGGTGGGATCGGGTTGCGCACTGCAACATATATTTATTTATTATTGTTGATATTATTATGGTGGAATAAAGGAGGATTGTATTGCATGGTGGGATCGGGTTGCATGCCGCAACAGTCTATATGTTTCTATTTCCTTATCTTGTTGTGTTGGCTTCGGTATTTCATTCAATACTCTAAGGACTTGTATTTTTGGACTTTACTAGTTTTCTTTCGGAGGTTGAGTTATTTTTCATGTATTAATTGCTTTAATTCGTTACTGTATCTTCTTTCTTGCTATTATTTTTATACGGCGTACATGTTCTTTTAAGGATTGCCTTAGCCTTGTCAGTAATTCGTCGAGGTTAGTCTCAACACTTATAGAGTACATGCGGTCGATTGTATTCATACTACATTATGCATTTCTTGTGCAGATTTTGGTGTTAGTGGCGGCCCATAGGTTGCTCGATTCAACGATTGAGTGGAAATTTGAGGTACAACTGCTCGACATCTGCAGCCCCTAAAGTCCCCCTCTTTTTATTTTTACCTTTGCACATTCTCTCAAACAACTTTACTTTTATTCAAACCTTTATGTGTATTAGTCTAGTGGCTCGTGCACTTGTGACATCAGATCGAGTATAGTATTTGTTATTTCAACTGATATAGTTTTCCGCACTTTTATCTTAGATTTGGTGTAGTTATTTTAGCTTCTTTATCATTTTTTAATCTTAATTGTTAAAAATGGATAAATTATTCTAATATTGTCTTGCCTAGCAAGTCAAATATTAGGCGCTATTACGGTCCCGATAACTGAATTTTCAGGTCGTGACAGAAGAAGAGAAAAAGAAAAAGAAAAATAATAAGAAAGTGAAAAAGAAAAAGAAATAGAATGGAAAAAAGTGAGCTGCAAAGTAAAAATTAAATACTTATTATATTTATATGTGGCCATGGAGTCTTGAACCAGGGCACCAATGTAAATGTTTAGCACGATTATCAATTGCACAATATAGGCAGTTGGTTACACTAAGCTCCTGTTATATACGGAATCTGAAGAAGGATCGGACCACAAAATATTAAAATGCTACTCAGGAAATCTTGTTTTCTTTCTAGGAGATGTGCCCCAACAATCCTAATATAGATCTGCCCGTCTTCAGCTACGTTCCAAATTTGATATACATCTTTCGCTTTAATGTCCAATCGCTTTTTAAACATCCAAAATTCACTAATTAGGCCAAGACCAATATTTAAAACAGCTAGATCAACCAAAAAAACTTCCAAAATGAGTGGTACATTATTCAAAAACATGCATATATACATCAAATACTACATCGCACTTAATTTTTGCTCATTATCGGAAAAAAAACATGTTAAAATCAATTAAATTAGTGTGTAATGCTAAAAAAAAAACTAGTGTAGTAAAGTATTTAGACATCACTTTTTAAGAATTGTATTTTTACTTTATACAAGTTAAACCCACGAAAACGGAATGGAAAAAAAACACAATGTTTATTGCACGGGTACATTTCTATTATAAATAACGAACTAACTAACCGCTTAACTCAATTGGACTCAAAGTAGGGGTATATCAAAGGCGAGACTAGTAAAGCTTTTGCTTTAGGCCGCCTAAAATATTATGGTTCCAAAATATATTAATGGAACACATAATAATATATTCACTTTGACAATATTGAAGCTTGTAGAAACGATTACAAAGTCTGTAAAAAAAAAATAAATAAAGAATGTTTGCTTTTTAATATTAGAAATATTTTAGAATGTTGAATTAAACTACTAAAAATTACATATTAGCCAGGAAAGTTATTACAACAAGATCCAAGATAATGAATTGTAAATACATGTCTAGTATCTTACTAACTCTTGCTAATACAAATAATAGTAGAAAATTTGGATTGAGCCGCCCTTGATTGAAGAAGCTCAAAGTTACATTCCATCATTGCTCAACAGAGCCAATGCTCTCCATTTATTTTTGTCAATCATTCTTCTTTAATTTCTAGATATGCCGATCTCTCTTCCAATTCTTCACCTATAATTATGTTTTACATGCATTAACAAAAGCCTTATTTCATGTGTTTTTGGTTTTGTAATTAGGATTCTTGCGAACAGTTTTGAATTTTTTGATTAATTCATACATGAAAAGTACAATATAAGTAATTTTTTAGTTACAATTGGTGTATGATTAGTAGTCTTGAACATGAAAGATGATCTTATTTGTTGGTTTTTCGGAAAGTATTTTGGATTTCATGCGAAGAATGGATATTTCTTAATTCTTTGATTAATTTATACATGCAAATTATAATTATACCTAGTTCTTTTGTCAATTATGATTATCGTATGATCAATAGTAGGTCTTGAATATCAAAGATGATCTAACAAAAGTCTTATTTCTGCGTTTTGATTTTATACCCTGGATTTCTTGAAATGAATAAATATTTCGGAATTTTTTGATTAATTCATACATGATAAGTATAGTTTTATAGTTTTTTAAGTTAAAATTAGCGTATAATCAGTAGCTTTGAATATGAAAGATGATCTAACAAAAGTCATTTACGTCTGTTTGATTTTGTTATCAGGATTTCTTGCGAAGAATGAAATTTTTTAAATTTTTTTGATTGATTCATACTTGAAAATTTACAGTTATAACTAGTTTTGTTTTTCAAATTACAATTAATGCATGATCAGTAGCCTTGAATACGAAAGATGATCTTTAATTTCCTCTCACTTTGATTATTGCTACTTATGAGTTGTTGTATTTGCTAACTTGCAATATTAGTTAGGATTTCTTCTACACGCCCTGTTTATCTGAGTCGGATTTTCTTTTAGCATCTCTTCTTAGTTTGCTTAAAGTGGGAAATGGAGTCACCGACCTCTTTTTCATCCTCTGATGGTCTACACGTTCTTGATTCAAGTATTGGTACTTTGATTGAGCTTGAGAAGTTAGGGTCTAAATTGTAACCGGATGTGTTGAGATGGAAAAATATGCTAATGAGGTTCTAAACAAACATGAATACAATTGCATTTCTCCTGTCATTGGAGGCATACAACTTGAAGTATTAAACAAGCTTAACTGTTGCAGCGCGAGATTGTTTATGTGTGTCCCGACCATTACCTTCACAATAGGTATGATATTGGCTTTGAAAGTGAAAAACTTGAAGCTAGAACATAAAGAGAAACTAATCGAGAAACTGAACATGAAAAAAAAATACGGTTGAAGAAGCACGCCCTATTTCAAATTTTGAGAAAAGGAGAATCTATAAGATAGTTGCAGATGAAGAAAATATGGTGCTAAGTATGGTGAGGGCTGAATCTATTTTGCGGGGATCGAGACGCTCACAAATTCGAGAGACATCGATATTTTCTAGCATCAATCAGGAAATGATATGCGACATCATTTTTTGCGAAATGATGTACCTTGGTATTGTGGGGATATTTTTCCTCTTCAATAATCGAAGTTGAGGGTGGATTGATATGCAGAGTATTATATGCTAGAGAGATCTTCTAATTGCGTTAGTTGTTTCGACAAAACTTTGTAGCTATAAAATCATGATGTTTCTAAGTAGTTTTTGAATGAACCTTGTAACTATAAAGTACGGTGTTTTTAAATTGTATTTTTGCTTACATGGTTAACTAGTGGTGCAAAGTACACAAATAGAGAGAAAGAGTATGTTTCATTCTTTATGTGCTTCGATATGTCGTCAAACTATCCTATTTGATAATATCGTAATGATGCCCATTTATCTCAGTATCATTGGAATAGGTGTTGCCTTTAAGGGAAAAGCACTAGGGCACTATCTGCCTCAACAAATGTATTTATAAGTAAACTATGAGCCCGTTTGGATTAGCTGATTGTAAATAACTGGTAAGCTTGAAGTGCTGAAAAGCTTTTTTAAGTGCTGAAACTGATTTTTAAAATAAGCATTTACGTGTTTAGATAGAACTGCTGAAACTGATAATAAACCGTTGATGTGTTTGATTGAAAAGTGCTGATAAGCTATTCTTTTGTTAAAATGACTAAAGTACCCTAGAATTTTTTTCGAAATATTATAAATTAAAGTTTTTTTTTTGTAAAGCAAATAATTAACAACAACAACTAATATTCTGTAAACTGATTTCTCATTGGATAGGGTATGCAGGAAGAATACACAACAAGTACAAATGAGAAACTTTACTTTAATTATTTTTACACCACCGCCACAACAACAACAACAACAACAACAATGGCCCAGTGTAATTTCACAAGTGGGGTCTGAGTGTTAGGTGTTTGTCCAGATTTTCGTACCATAATTGGTTTTGAGGTTGTTCTCTCGACATTTTGTACTCTCTTTTATTATGGTTGATTGCTCATCTCCGTCGTCGACGTAGGTCAAATGACCGAACCACGTTAAATATTTGTGTCACTTTTGGTATATTTCTCTTTATTGCATGATTTATCGTCGTTGAAGGTTTGCTTTACTAGCTTCCAAATGACACCTAATTTTTCAGTCCTAACAAGTGGTATCAGAGCAAGGTTGAAGACTGGTTCATCTTGGCGGGTTCAGTTCTAGCCGCAATATATTTTACGATAATCGTAATTTTTGTTTGTGAAATTTGAACATTGTGTTATGCACGTTGAGACAAACTTCATGGTGGAGATTTGGAGATGCGACATGTTGAAGGCTATGTGAAAAGGTGGATCAAGTTTATTTTATTAGAAAATTCAGGTCAAGAGGGAGAATTCTTAGGTGTTTGCCATAATTTTCTTACTATATTTGGTTTTCCTATATTTTAAAGGAAAAAGGCAATATAATTACCTTAATTGGGGTTTTCTTTCTTGAAGAAAATTATAATTTTCCTATATTTGGCGAGTTCTTTTTCTTGAAGGAAAAGGTTTGGACTTCTACAAATTGGGGATCCTTCCTTCTTATCCAGTAGTATCCACAATGTAGCCATATGGGCTTTGAGAGTCTGCTTTAGGGGGAGAACTTTACGGGACAAGTGTTAGTGTGTCACTTGTGTTTGCCTCTTCGTGAGATTATTTTGTTTATATTTTGTACTCTATTTTATTATAGTGGATTTCCCATCTCCCTCGTGGACGTAGGTCAAATGACCGAACAACGTTAAATATTTGTGTCTCTTTTGGTATATTTCTCTTTGTTGCATGATTTATCGTCGTTGAAGGTTTGATTTACTAGCTTCCATATGACACCTGATTTTTCAGTCCTAACACTAAGGAGGGTAATATGCACACAAACCTTACCCCCGAGGGGCAAAGAGGTTATTTCCAAGAGACTTACGGCTCAAGAAAGCAACAAGAGATAATATATTAGTACCATCACAAGAATCACAATAAGATAACTGGAATATTTGTTCACCACATGAAACAATAAATATTTTTTCTAGATGCTGATGATAGGCTATAATTACGTATTTTAGTTGATTATTACACTCTAATTTATTGCACTTTAGTTGAGTTTGCGCTTTAATCGCTAGTATTTTGCACTAACGGTATGTTTTATGCGTTGTAGGAGTAATTTCGAGCTATATAAATGTTATAGAATGAATTTAAGTGATTCAGAGCTTTGAAGTCTGACTAAAAGCCCAAGTAATTAAGCCGAGATCGTATTCGGGGATCAACAGATGATAGAGCAACAAAACGAAGAATCGAGTAGGCATATTGCACATTGTCTAGTAAAATACAAATAACTTTTCTCTCAGAAATCCATTTGAGATCTACAATATATGATTAGATAGTTAACACAAAAGCTACAACTTTTGTGTTTTACGTTTTCCAAAATACCAAATAGAATAGGGTCAAAAATGCGGTCAAAACCGCGACCGCGGACCTGAGGCGGGCTGAGGCAATATACATGCCAAATACCGCGTTCGTACCGCAGTTTACCACGTCTGCAGCGTGCAGACCTGAAAAAATTATCCTTTTTACTACTTGGTATATATACATGAAAAATGGTATTTTTGAAGGAGGAGACCAATTTTTGACACAAATTCGACCTAAGGAGGCAGAGACACAATAGGAGCAAGGCGGAGAATTCTTCTACGAGTTTTTCCTTCCTCGTCCTAATTTTTCATTATTGGTTATGATTTTTAGTATTGTAGTTTTACATACTATTAATTATGAATAGCTAATGTGTTATTTAGGGTTTTGATAGAACCTTTTGTAAGATAAATTCTTATTATGCTTTTATATAATTTAGTCGTTGGATTTCTCTACTTATTCAACTACGTGTTTATTGTTTTTGATAGAATGACCATCAATTGGCTGTGCCTATTTAGTGTGTAGTGCTCGAGAGAGAGTACATATTTAGGTAGTTTTTGGACAACGTCACTCGTAACGTTGCGAAATCTATAAATTATAATTACTTAAATAAGAAACAGCGGAAAATAACATAAAAGATATGTAATCCGTGCCACTTGGCACATACATCCGTCACACAATAAATAAACACTACCAAGATCCGAAACCCCACGGTAACACAGACTAAAAGGGAAATACAACTGTGGCTCTATGTGTAAAGAGTATCTAACAACGAAATGAAGAAAAATGTCAACTAGTACTACTAGAATAGATGGGAAGCCTCCGGATCCGCGGACGTAGCAGATCATACCTCGAAGTCTCCCAGAAAGCTGCGGAATCACCTAGTACGAGCCTCCTCTGATGTACCCGGATCTGCACAACAAAAGTGTGCAGAAGAGTAGCATGAGTACACCACGGCGGTACTCAGTAAGTGCCAAGCCTAACCTCGATGGAGTAGTGACGAGGTAGGTCGGGGCCCTACTGAGAAACAATAATATAATGATGAAAACAAAATAAACAGTTTAAATGATAATAATTTCCGAAATAACAACATTATGAAAATTACTGCAACCGTCTACGATTAAGCTAACAACAAATAACCAACTCAAATAAACAAATCCAGGATCTGTGGGAATTGAACCCACAGTCCCATTCTCAGTACCCGTGGGTCTCCGGGAATTGAACTCGCTGCCCATATCTCAATAAATCAGGATCTCCGGGAATCGAACCCGCAGTCCACATCTCAATAATATATCAATAGCTCGGGATCTCCGGGAATCGAACCCGCAGTCCATATCTCAATAACTCAGGATCTCCGGGAATCGAACCCGCAGTCCCTGGGATCTCCGGGAATTGAACCCGCAGTCCACAAACACATCAAATAAAGAAAACACACAGAGAGAATATAATATGTTAATTTCCAACTTCACCGAAATTAGTGCCAACAATTTATCAAGAGTTCAAGTAAATCAACTAGGCAATTAAACATGTTGAATCCCCGCTAATCATGCTTTTCTAAGTAATATCGGGTAATGGTAACGCTTTTATCAGCTAAGCACAGAAATATCACTAATCAGACAATTCAAGTAAAGTGTGTGTTACAACAACCAGCGCATGTACACGCCCGTCACCTCGCGTACAAGGCATTTAAACTATCACATAATATCCTAGGGGTGAGAGTTCCCCCACACGAGGTTAGACAAGCCACTTACCTCGATTCCGATACAAAACCGCTAAGAGACAACCCTCTTGCCGCGAATATCCGACTCCGAGTGGCCCGAATCTAGTCAAACCAATTACACAGTATAAATAACATCGCAAGTAACTAACTACAATGATAAAATTACAGCTACGGTGCGAAAGTGGGTGAAATGACCAAAATACCCCTGAATCCATCGGCTCGGAATTGAAATATTTTTACATTTTCAGAACCCTCGTACTCTCACGAGTCTTACCATATAAAAATCTCCCAAAACGGACCACAAATGGCCCTTCAAATCCCAAATATAAAGTTTTTGCTCCAAGCCCTAATTTCTTACAATTTTGCTATGTTTTCATAAATTTCAAGGATGATTCTTCAATAAAATCATGTATTTAGTTCATAGGACTTACCTCTAATCACTTCTTGTCAAAACCCCTTCAATTCTCGTCCAAAAGCTCTCAAGAATGACCAAAAATGGTGGAAAAATGGGTTTGGTTCGCGGATGAAATGTTTTTAAACATTCTGCCCAGGTATTTTGTTCACTGCGATCGCGGGAAATGCTTCGCGATCGCGGAGAACAAATTCTTGGCCAAAAATTACCCTTCGCGATCGCGGGAAATGCCTCGCGATCGCGGTGAACAACTTCCAGTTCCTCCGGACAGGCTTCAGTAAAATGGTCATAACTTTTTACACACAACTCCAAATGACGAATGGTTTGATGTTCTGGAAACTAGACACATAGGGCTATAACTTTCATGTTTTGATCATTTCCTGAATCCTTATACATTTCTAGATACAAGCTTCCAAATCCATTTATGGGTTTTAGATATACTTCTCGGACAGCATAGAGTGTAACGTACATAACTTTTTCTATATATTTCCAAATGAGGAGTTCTTTAGCTTTCTGAAAACTAGACACGATGAGCTACAACTTTCGTTTTTGAATCACCTCAAAATTCCTTTTAGATAAAACGATATGATCTTCCAAAGTAGGGACTGCGCGACAGAAATTTCTTCTTCGCGATCGCGAAGCAATCTACGCGATCGCGATTCATTAGTTTTTTTCTCCGATTTTACTCACCGCGATCGCGACCAATACCCCGCGATCGCGTAGAGCACTGCTGTAGCCAAAAACCAGCAGTGAAAAATGGCCTAGAAATGGTCCGAAACCACCCCGAAACTCACCCGAGGCCCCCCGGACCTCAACCAAAAACACCAACACTTCCTATAACCTTATTCAAACTTGTTCCAATCATCCAAACACGTCCATAAACACAAAAATTATCAATTTACAACGGATTCGAGCCTAAATTTCTTAAAACTTTCCGAATTTCACATTCGATCTAAAACCCGACCAAACGACGTCCGAATGACTTGAAAATTTGCGGACATATCCAAAATCACATAACGAAGCTACAGAAATTGTCGGAATTCCATTCCGACCCCCGGATCAAAATCTCACCTATCGTTCGGATTCGCCAAAATTTCAAACTTCGGCATTTCAAGCCTAATTGAGCTACGAACCCCCAAAATACTTTCCGAACGCGCTCCCAACCCCAAAATCACCTAACGGAGCTAATGGAACCATCGGATTTCCGTTCCGAGGTCGTCTTAACACCGTTCCGGCTACGGGCCATTTTCTAACTTTAAAGCTCTCATTTAGGGACTAAGTGTCCCAAAATACTCCAAATTTCAGAACCGACTCTCCCGGCAAACCACAATAGCATAAATGAAGTTAGGGGAACAATTAAATTGGGGATTGGGGCATCATTTTTCTAAAACGACCGGTCGGGTCGTTACATCTTCCCACCCTTAAAAGATTCGTTCGTCCTTGAACGAGCATAGAAAACATACCTGGAGTAGTGAAAAGATGAGGGTACTGGCTGCGCATATCCTGCTCAGTCTCCCAAGTTGCCTCCTCGATCGGCTGGCCCCGCCACTGAACCTTTACCGAAGCGATGTTCTTTGACCTTAGCTTTCTGACCTGCTTGTCTAGAACGGCTACTAGCTCCTCAACATAAGACAGATCCTTGTCTAGCTGAATCGAAGTGAAATCCAACACATGCGATGGGTCACCATGGTATCTCCGGAGCATGGAGACATGAAATACGGG